>JACEIK010003648.1:19694-64017 GCA_018107945.1 Datura stramonium | reverse complement strand
GCTTTGTCATAAGTGTAGCGCGCTTCACACCTATGAAAAAGACTCTACCTAATGCGGCTTTCATACTCCCTATGAAACATCAAACCTATGGCTCTGATACCAAGTTTGTCATGACTTGAGCATAGACCCGGATAGTATACACGGTATAAAGGACCCCGAGAGACGCCAAGTCGACCCATGGCATTAGCGTACAACTAACTCTTTCGATAAACTGAAGAAAACATAATTATAACTAAGCAGAAGTCTCACATAATAGCACATCAGAATAACATCTGAAGATATACATATATAAGTCTGATAGCCTCTAGTCTAGACGAGTTGATGGGACAAACCCCCAACTAACTCAAGTCAGCGTACTGGGACTCAAACCACTCTGAAGTGGAACTGAAATGTGACATGAAGCTGGAAGTCTATTCCCAAAAAGATGAGGATCACCAATCACGCAGGTGCTAACTCTGGTAAGCGACTATGAGGAGGGCAGAACCTGAGGACCAGATCCTTCTTCATGAAACGATGCGGCATAGAAAGTATGCGGTCAGTACATGGAATGTACTGAGTATGAAAGGTAAGTAAAACCGCTCTAGCAAAGTAAAACATTTAAAACATTCATACCATATGATAAGATTTCAAGTATAAGTAGAAGGGATACATGCATTTATTCTGAAATAGAAATCTTATCTTGACATGATCATGCTTAGCTTTACCAAATCATGATTTACTCTAATGACTCAAAGTTGAACATAACATTTATATCAAAAGTTGAACAATGATTCAAACCTTACTTTTAGAACATGCATGCATAAGGTAATCATCATGAGTAATGAAAATGCAGATCTGGAAGATATAGAAAGTGGGAGACTCATCACTTAACTGATATACCACAATAAAGTTTACGTGGTCCCAACTATCACAGTCTAGTGGGTAGAGCCATCCATAACCTTGCCAGGGCGATGGACAATACCATGATATCAATATCAAGCTTAAGGTCTAGTCGGGCCAGGGATAGCTCACAAGGGAGGTTCCAATAATATAATAGTATCAATCTATGTTGGCGCGTAGTTCTGGGGCATAAGGCGATCGACCCTTAACCCGCTCGGTGCTAGACTCCTCTTCCAAAACATGCAATGCTATACATCGTATATAATGAAGCTAAACATCGTCAATTGACAAAGCTCAACATTGTCTAATGATGAAGCTCATTATGATATCATGCATAACTCAACATCGTATGAAATGAAGCTCAATATTGTCTATTGACAAAGCTCAATAATGATAGACATCTCAATTATACATTATGGGGCATAGGGCGATCGACCCTTAACCCTTTTGGTGCTAGACTCTTCTCCCAAAACATGCAATGCTCTACATTGTATATAATGAAGCTAAACATTGTCAATTAATGAAGCTCAACATTGTCTAATGACGAAGCTCAATATGAAATCAAGCATAACTCAATATCGTATGAAACGAAGCTCAACATTGTCTATTGACAAAGCTCAATAATGACAGACATCTCAATTATACATTCATTCCTATCAGAAGCTTTATTTCAAAACATATCACAAGCTAGAATTTACGAAAAATTGGGAAACATCACTTAAAACAATGTGGGAAGCTTATGCTGGAAAAATCATTACTTTAAATCAACATTTGGGCATTGCCCAAAGCTTTATCATGCTAGGATCTAGTCATTTCGTTTTGAAAACAACATCGTAATCATGGGTAGCTTAGAAACATGTTTTTCATCATTAAATCTCAATATCATCACTCATTCATTATTATTCACTACTTTTATGAACTTCTCATCCATGGGCATTTTAGATTCAAGATTTGGAAAACAATTTGTGTATTGAAACAATTTAGAATCTTCCCAAACTTTACAATTCATCAATATAAATGCAATCTAATCATACCCATGTATAGAAATTGTAGAATTATACAATTGAGTAAAACCCCATACTTGATCATAGACATTTAATTATATTTTGATAGAAATTGGGCATGGGTGTGGAAGGAAGCACCCATTTATAGCCTTACATACCTGGAAATGCTGAATTCTAACACCCTCTAATTGCCCAAGCTAAGATTCAAATGGAAACCTTGAAATTTGGCCTTGAATCACCTCTTCAATCCTTCAAACTTGCATACATGGGAAGAATAACTTAGAGCAGGCTTTTCCCCTCTCAAAACCCCTCAAAACGAGCCTTAAATGATCTCTGGGCATAACAATAGGTGAACAAATAGGTCATTGGAGGATACCATGACCCATGGTATCTACCCGTTCTATGCACTGTCCTAGCCATATCTCGGATTCAAACCATGGACAAACAAGATGAGTCGTTATAGGTTCCAACGGGTCGTTGAAGTGGTTGTTATTTCCCTTTTTTGTAAATTTGAACTCCTTCACAACGAGCCTAACCACGACTTGTTGTGTCCTATAATGGGTTATGGTTTCCATTCGTCGTCTCCCTTGAAAAAGTCTACTAGCTTACCACAACTCTAAGAAACGGGTTGTCCTTCCTCAAAACAGGTCGTTGTAACACCTGTTGTCTACACTGTCACCAGCACAAACCCCATTCCAGGACTTCTCACAACAGCTCATGGTTACTTACCACGAGTCGTTGTACCTCTCGTTCTACAACTTTTCCCCAACTTTCTGTAGTTCTGCATTTTAGCTTCCCGGGTCTACTCATAGGCACTTATACGGTATTATCCAGTCCTTCACCATGAGTCACCTCACGAATCATGGTCCTCCCCTATGGGTCACAAAATGACTCGTTCTGTGACCTGGTGCAAAAATTTTAGTTTTCCTCCATTTAAACTCCCGGGTCTGATCTTCGAGCTTTCGGGGTATAACACCAAAGCTCGTCAAAATGGACCACTCATTGATACAATGATTCGTCCAATGCACCTATCATTATTGAATTTTTTTAACACTTTCTAACCTTTCATAATGACCAGTCTGAACGGGCCATCATTTAGTACAATGAGTCGTACTTTGACTAATTTTATCTGGTTTTGGTATAGTTCTAGGTTGTCCTGGGTAGAAATAACTCAAACTAACAGGTCGTTATTCCTTACAATGATTCGTTCCTTAAGTCATTCTAAGGGAAAATTTTCCATTCCCTATTGGTTTTTACTTGAAGTCTAGCATCTGATCTTATGGACTTTTGAGGGTTGTTAAAATAACTCCCCCTTGGGATCATTCTGTCCTTAAATGAAGACTGAACTGGAGTGATAGTTGATTTAACTGAGAGTAACTAAACTTAACTTAACTAAATTCATAGAATATGCAACCATACTAAGGACCTCAACATCAACTAATGAAACTTATAAGAATTCTATAAGAGGGGACTATTACCTCAAGATGATTTTGGACTAGGAGGGAATAGATGAGGATACTTGTCCATCATATCTACTTCAGCTTCCCATGTAGCTCCCTCAACTAGTTGATTCCTTTATAGCACCTTCACAGAAGCAACCTCTTTGTTCCTTAGCTTATGAACCTGACCATCTAGAATCTCAATGGGAACTTTCCCATATGACAGGTTATCCTTCATCCCCATACTCTCCGTAGGAATAATGAGTGAGAGGTCTCCCACATACCTCTTAATCATAGAGATGTGAAAGACTGGATGGAATGATGCTAGTTCGATTGGCATCTCTAACTCATAAGCTACCTTTCCAACTCTCCTCAAAATCTGATAGGGACTGATATCATGGGGACTAAGCTTCCCTTTTTTCCCAAATCTCAGGCAAGAATAAAGGATACATTTCTATCCTCAATAGCAAAATGATTCTTGCTCTCTATTCGGTTAATGAACAATCCCTATTTCTTCTTATTATGCCCGCAATTTCCTCATTTAAGTCCAATTAATAAGCAACAAATAGTATTTTAAAGGTGATCAAATAATCAAATAATTAAGATCAAGAAGAAGTAAATAACTCAATGATGGAGAAACCAATAGATATAAATGATTGTCAAACTTCAATCATCATGTCAATGTCAAAACCGTAGTACTAGAAGGTTTAGCTACTCATGATTCTCATAGACGTCCATGAATTCATGAATTAACAAGGAAATACTTTAAAGAAATAAAGAGCAGAAAATAAACCAGAGGAAAATCTTGTCTTGCCCTAGCTTTGCCTTCAATATAATGTCCACCCCTGTTCTTTCAATCAAAATACCTACTTATAGATTTTAGGATTGAGAAAATGGTTAAAATAGTCAATTCTAAGTCGGACTAGGAAATTTTCTCTCTCACGCCACCCTCATCACAAAGGGGTGGTCCAACAACTCATAATAGATTATGTATGGCATTTTCATTGTGCCACCTTTGTGCCACATGAGGTTCCACAAAGTTCCCTGTCTCATACCGTCAATACTTCGCAAAGGGGTAGTGCAAAAATGTATCTGAAGTTAGATTCCCTGCGCCATTTGCACTATAAAAACTGCTTTAGTTCTCGCGCCACCCTTGCATTGCAAGGGGTGGCTTAACTACTTCAACTTCTTTAACTTCCACGTCCTCTTATGGTCTGCATTCAAATCTCGACAAAAGGCCTCGAAATGTGGATAAGAATATATAGATAAAAAGCCTCCCTTAAAATCTCTTTTTTATGTGGAGGTGTTGGAAGTACAAACTTCCATTAGATGGTGTAATTAAGAGGATGAGATACAACATGGTATCTAGATGTTGGTATTTCTCAAATCCTGAGGAGGAGACAATCCATCATATATATTCCGCATCTATTTCTACTTACAGGACTTGGCCCTACTTTTTATCTATTGTAGGTATAAACATAGGAGGGCTACAAGTACAATATATCATAATGAAAGGGTAGAAATCCTCTCTATCAAACAAGCTAAAATAAATATTTTAGGTTATACCGAGTATAATCCTATGGGAACTATGAAGAGAAGAAAATGCAGTCAAGCATGGGTAGAAAAGTCTGTTGATGGAGTCATCTATCAAGTATATACAACTATTCAAAGGCTTGTACAATTTAGAAACCCATCCATACAATAGATACCCCACAATTGGAATGATATTGTTCAACTTTTGGAAAGATACAAACCTAAGTTGAAGGTTACTTAGACCTTATGGAAGTTTCCTCTTTTGAGATGGATAATCCGTAATACAGATGGATCCTCAAGGGGAAATCCAAGTAAAAATGCATATTGCTTTTGTATTAGGGATATTGAGGGTAATCTAGTATATTTCCAGGCTAAGGAAATAGGGAAAATAACAAATATTGATGTAACACCCCAAAAGCCCGTAAGATAAGATCCTAGACATGAAGTAGAACCAATAGAAAGATCGGCACCAGGACAGAACGACCCATGGGATGGATCGTTACACAGTCCAATGGGTCGTTGGTGCACCTGTCATGAGGAGACCCTAATTTGGGATGATTTTTCCCCTAATAACTAATGAGTTGTATGAAAACTCGTTGTACCTTGAGATGGGTAGTGGTATGGGGTCATGGGATGAGATTCAGAGAATTGTTCAAGACAGGTTTAGGTAACTAGGATGCATGGTATGGGTCATTTGAAAGACCAACAGACTATTGTATGGGTCGTGGTCAATGTCGGGTAGATTTTTAATGTGAGTTTCTAAGGGTATTTTCATAACTTTCTATAGTTTTAACTCCTAAGTGAGTTCATTTCCGGCTTTCTAAGGGGCTTATTAGGGGATTATACATAGCTTTGACACTCATTCTATTCCAAAAACCTGAAGTTGAAGATCAAATCCTCTTAATTCCTCAAGAAATTAGGGTTCTTCCTGCTCTCAATACTCTTCGAACATAAGTCTTAGCAAGATTTCATTGAAAGCCCAGGTATGTGAGGGTTATTAATGGGGGATTTCTTCCACCCTCATGCCCAATATCATATATAATTTCATGATTTCAATTTATTTATGTCTCCAATGATCATTTTTATGAATTTCTAGGGTTAGACCTTGTATATGCAAAACACTATGAATCTCTTATGAATTTGACTTTCTCATGATCCCATCTATGATTTATGATTGTAATTTCAATATAAAAGCTCTCATGAATCTCTATTTTCAAGTTATGATGAATTACTCAACTATGCATAATTTCATGAATATCAAGTTAGGTATCATGACTGTAATTTTCAGCACTTATATTAGGAATCTATGTATTCACCATATTTTTAACTAGTCCATCTAAAATCCATGTTTCAAAATATAAGCACTATGTATGGTTTTGGGAGTAGTGTTTAACACCAAATAGGTTGGGGTCCATCGCACCTGGGTCTCTGAACTAAGTTCTATTGTGGGATAAGGGGTCCTCGCCAGTTGAGAGTGTCTCCCTTGCTCCTAGCCTAAGTATTCCTCGCTAGTTGAAAGTTTCTTCCTTAAGCTAGTGGGATCATAAGTGATATTACGCCTTTATGGTTCTTATCCTTGGCATGATATGGACACCTTCCCGATCGGGGGTATAGGTCGGGCTCCATGATGCTCATTTGGAGTATGTTGATTATGAGAATCTCCCGTTGTTCCTCATGTTTTCATGATTATTCATGTTGATGTTTCATGATGTTTTGACTTGGTATTTTGACCAATTTATGGGTTTTACTTATGACTTCAAACATGACAAGCTTTATGATTTTTTTTTCAAACTTTGGGTCATTGTACTTCAAATTATGATGAACAGCTTATACTTTACGATTATCTCATGATCATGATTTTTAGCATGTTGTCCTTACTCTCATGTTTTACTTATCTTATATACTCAGTACATTCAAAGTACTGAACGCATACTTTTATGTTATATCATCTCATGATACAGTTTCAGGTGATCAGTCTCAGCCCCACCGCTAGATTAGATCTTGCTCCAGATTCATCTCAGTCTTAGTGAGTCCTCATCATCCGAGGATGTTACTTTTGATACACGTCTTTTCATGTATTTTATCTTTTCTGACTTAATGTAGCTAGTGGAGGGTTTTTCCCTTAAGCGCATCTTATGCTTTATAGGCTTTCAAATATGATCTATAGATATTCAACTACTGGACTTGTTGTCTCAGTTAGACATTTTATGATATCTTAGACATCCACTTATGCCTTATATTATATTTTCCCCTCTTAGTGTATGCTTATGCTTATGTAATGAATGTTCCATGGGTTATCTTAGAGCTATTTGTGGTGCTAGGTTCCGTGTTACACATCTGGGGTTTATGCTCGGGTCGTGACAAATATGGTATCAGAGCATCAGGTTTAGGTGTGTCCTAGGGTGTCTGAAAGTTGCGTTAAGTAGAGTATTTTTCATGGATGTGAAGCGTGCCACACTTATGAGAAAGAGGCTATAAGACATTTTAGGAAACATTCCTTCTTCATGTTCTATATCGTGTGATGAAGTCCAACTATATCTGTTCTTCTAACTCATGCTATATATGTTTGCAAAGTACTAAAATGCGAGGTAAATTATGGTTAAAAATATACATATTTTGACCTTGCATTAACACACAATATTTAGAATCTTGCTCGTCCTTGAGCAAGCATTGAGGCTTCCATCAATACCTCAAGCCTAAGAACATATAACTTTTAATAATATAAACAACTAGGCCATGCAAGTCACAACATCAAGTGCACCTCCCGACAATCATGCAGGATATAGCAGACAACTCAATCAAATAACAAACTTCTAACCTCCTAAGCTTAGAGATGAACTCTAGCTTCTCAAATTTAAGTTCACTCACATTTTCTATCAAAGAAAGCTAATCATATTTATTTGTTTGGATATTATGACATATTTGTACTTTATTTTATAGAGTTTTGCATGCCTTTAAATGCTAATTTAAGTTAATACTAACTCTATTTTGCTAAGTTTTAGGAATTCGTTGAGTTGACAAAAAGAGGCCAAAATGTTAGTGAATTCTGCTAGAAAAGGAGCAAAAGATGGACCGCATATTAACGATGTAGTCCGCACATTCAACCATATGCTGATCCATAGAACACCACTGTCACGCCCCACCTTGGGGGGTATGACTGGCACCTGGTGCCCTACTAGCGTCTGGACTGATCTGACTGGACTTAGGCACTTCTGGTGCAAACTTACATCCCAAATCAATAAGACAACGAGCTATACCTCGTTCTAAACAAATCCCCCGGCCAACAAGGCCGCATAGCCACCTGTAAAATAAAACAGCTACCCAGAAATAGATAATGATATGGAGTCCCACATGGGCCGACAAGAACATCATGCTGTCTAGTTATAACTGAAATAAAAATCAGGTGATCTACACATGCTATAGCCGACAAGGCCACTACTCCACAGCTAAACAAGGCCCCACACGGCCGTCATCACAAAATGAAACTTAAATTGGGCCCCACACGACCGTCATAGAAAAATGAAACATTAATTGGGCCCCAAAATATCATCAATAAAAACGATCACAAACAAATCTAAGTATGGTCGGAAGACACTATTCATTAAGTCCATGAATACTACCGGGGCATTCGTCAACCCGAAAGACATAACTAGGAACTCGAAATGACCACTGATCACGGGCAAAAATATCATGCCCGTGATACGCTTTACAACTTAAATTAGTCGGGTTGTCTAAGTTATTTTATACATTTTCATGTGATTTTATATAAATGATTTTTATATAAATGTGAAGATATATTAATCAACATGATTAGCCTTTTGTTTTGTAGGTTTTGATGACTTTTGAGGAGCTAATCCTCGAGTTGGTGAAGTAGAGGCTTGAGACGGAATAAACACGCAAACGCCGGCAAAGAGGAGGCCCAAAAGCACTGGGCTAAGCCGGCAACGTGCCACGGCAAAGTAAATACTGAAGACAAATTTCCACCGCGCATTGGCAACGTGCCACGGCGTGGTGGCTCCGCGACCAAGAGCTGTAACGCGCCGCCAGTTGTGCCGTGCCACGTTGCCAACGCGGCAAGGTGCTATCGAGGCCGATTTTCGGGTTGATTTCCAAAGGAGCTCGCGATGCCTCCGTGTCACGGAGGCAGCCCGCGATACACTCCGTGGACATGGAGCCGTTCCACGACAAAAGCCAAATTAGCGCACGCTTTCCATTTATTATAAATAGGACCCTTAGCTCCTAATCGCATTTGGTCACGATTTTATTCTCGAAAACTACATATAGGAGAAGGGAGAAGTGGGAGAACTCAGCTAGGGTTTGTAAAATTCCCTTATCATCTACCAATCTCGTGTAAGTATGTAGTTTAGGAGTAGATTAATAGTAGTGTAGAGTAGTTTTACGAACATGAACGGCTAGAACCCTTCCTCTAGGTTGAAGCCATAGATTGGCGATTGAAATTCTATGATATTGTTTTGGAATTGAGTTATTGATTGTTATTTTCGTCTTGCATTCTGATTTGTTGGTTGTTTAGATTGATCACCATAAAAGCATATTTGTTAGCTTGGGAAATAGCTTGAGAAGCGCATTACCTAGGGTCAGACATGAGAAACGGGGAGCATGAAGTAATCTCAGGAGAGGTTCCGTGTTTGGATAGAAATATACCTAACACCTTGCTTGGTTGACACATCGGGGGTCATGAAAGAACAATTTGGGATGTCACATCACCACTCAAGAAGTAGTTGCGAGGCTGTTGAGTTAAATGGTTAGACGTACGAAAGTCCCTAATCGCTTTCCCGCAAACCACAACATAATTGATTGCCCGCGACTAAAATTAAACTCCTCGCTCACACGTCAGAGGAGGCTAGATTGTCGGTTTAGAGGCTCGAAAGACCATGAACATGCAATTAATTATAAATAACAATTGATAGTCCCATACACCTATCGCAAATCGTAGTATCGCATGATTTTCCGGTTTTAACTCTATATTGCTCCTGTGAGCACTTTCGTAATATTTCTCAAGTGACCCAAACTATTCTTAATTATTCTTAATCGAAAGTCTATAACCAAATACTTAGATATTTAAGATTCACGCTAGAAATGGATAGTTAAAGGAATGGGTCCATCTCCGTGGGTTCGACAATCCGATTCTGTAAAAGAGCCACTATATTACTTGCACGACCCGTCACTCTGCGGGCACGTCAACAAGTTTTTGGCGCCGTTGCTCAGATCACCACGGACGTCAAGTTTTGGCGCCGCTGTCGGGGACTCCTATGAGTTTTGATAATTCTATCTATTTTTGTGTGATTTTTAAATTTTCCTAAGTGTTGAGAAACTGGTCTTGGGTCTCTGCCTATTTGTGTGACAAAGCACCCGCCGAGCCGGCTAGAAATAGAGCTTGTGGAACCGCGCTGAACCTCGAACGTCAAATCCATTTGCAAGGAGAGTAGCTTCTAGAGCAAAAGCCGAAGAGACCGCAAGAAAGGTACAACAACAAACTACCCGCGGGCAAGCACAGCTGTCATCTAAGCAATGGCAAAGAAGACTGGGTCAGCCGAAGTGGCCATCCCACTAGCTTACGAATGTGACTCTAGTATCCGTAAACCGGAGCCCTGGAGGGAACTTTATTTAAATCGCACATGGTGCAAACTGCTACATTCTAGTGGTCAGCCTGTGGACTGGCACATGAGGACCCACAACAAAGACTTACGTGAGCTTTCTTGGAGATAAGTGACACGTTTGTCCCACCTAGCGTGTCCATAGATTATGTCCGCTAACCCTCTCTTCCCATTTTCTACTATTGGGAGGTGCAGTGGCCTAAGGCCGAGCCACCAAACTCCATAACTTCATTGGAATGACTTGGCTAAGAAGTTCCTTATCGATTCTTTCCTTCGTGCAAGACCGCAAAGTTGCGAAGTGAGATACTAAGTTTCAAGCGTAAGCCCGATGAGAACTTGTATATGGCTTGGGAAAGATTCAAGTCGCTTGTTGAGAGATCGGTCCCCATCACTCAAAGAATCAAATGAAGTGCCGCTCATACCTTTGTAGAAAGCTCAGGACCCACATACAAAAATATTACTAGACTCTCGCATCGGGTGGGCAAGCCTTGGAGAAGACGATGATGAGTTGTACACTTTGTTGAACAAATTGCACAAGGAAATCCGAAGAGAGTGGCACAAGTGAGTCATCAAGAGGGGCAGAAGAAGAGCGGTGGTTGATAGAAGCAGATGGTTTGAATGCCTTGCTAAAGACAAGCTAGTTTGCTCAACAAAGAAATGTTGATCAGCCTCAATAAACCGAGTATGCACCAACACCGTACAGTCAAGAGTAGTCAAATAAGCTCCTAGTTGGTGTGAAATTTGTGTGGTAATAATGGGCACAACGTAGACCTTGTGGAGCCAATCCGGAATCAATAATTTTTTGGGAATGTGCAAAGAATCAGAATTTCGGAAAGAACTCCAACAGAAATTGGAAGGTCCAATTCCGAATTCTTCTTTTGGTGGAAACCAAAAGCAGACTTTTATGCAACCTCAACAAAGATCGCTTTCAGCGTATCAGTGTGTTGATGGGCATAGTAGAAACCGCATTGAGGAAACACCGCAAAATTACAGACCCAATCGCTAGCAAAATCGTGCGAGGATGGCGCCAGACTTAATGAATCAACAAGTAGCCACCCAGTCTTGAAAACAAGTGGGAGCCAAAATAGCAAATGCTCAAAAACATGGAGGCCGCAAAGGGATTACCAAGCGATGCGATCCTAACCCCGACGATCAATGCCATCGTCTTAGAAGTGGGAAGGCAAGCTTAGTCGATGCAAAGGCTTCAAAGAGTTGAGAAAAGAGGTGGCAATGAGTTGGTAAGACCAACAGACCATCCACCTGACAATCGAGCAAATCGTAGTGTCAGAAACAAAATGAGCAACCTTTCACCGCAGCTTCAAGACAAAGACCACCACCACCATTCCCTCGCAGATTCATAAAGAGCAAGGAGGAGGAATGTTTCAAAAGTTCTTTGAGAGCTTCAAAGAAATTCACATAAATTTGTTCTATTGATGTCTTGGCAGGAATGCCCAAGTATGCTAAATACTTGAAGGACGGATGGCGAACAAAGTTAGGATGGTGGACGCCCGCATCAGAGCACCGATCGAGAGTGCAGCCACGGTATTGAGCAAATGCCAAAGAAGCTCAAAGACCCCGAGTTTGCTCCTCCCCATACAAATTGGAAAGCTGAAGTGATCCGAGCTTTGTGTGATTTAGGGTAGCTAATCTAATGCCCCTATCCTTATTCAACACCTTAAAGGCTGGGAAGACCGAGACCCATGCTGGGATGCTGCAGCTAGCCGACAAGTCGCGAGTGACACCCTATGGAATCATAGAGGACCTCTCATCAAAGTAGGTAAATTTATTATACCCGCGATTTTATTGTTTGTGATTTTCAAAGCTCGATGACCGTGTACCCCTAATCTTGGGATGGCCATTCTTGGCCACCTGAGAGCCGTGATTGGATTTGGAGCCTTCCCTTCATCTGTTCCTGGCAGTGGGATGCACCTCAAATGAGGGCCGAGGATGAAGAAGAAACCTTCCTGCCTACCAAGAAATAAACCCATCCGCACACTACGTAAACCTTTGTCAAGTTAGTGTGTTGGCAAAGATGAGTGTGGGGTGGAGGATTCCACAAGTGTGGCAAAAGGCAATGTCAAGAGTTCACTCGAGGTCCGATAAAGGGCTTCAAAGTAAGGAGAAGTTGGAGAAAGGGAGGAACAGGTGGGAGGTCAAGTTTCTTAAACAGCGTAATAGTAAAAGGAGATGGTTTCAAAGAGAACCTGCATGAGGATGTCCCTTGGGGTATACCACGCCGTGCCACGATCGCAAAATAAGGCGCCTGCTTGGGAGGCAACCCAAGGGTACCTCGCTGTGCACAATTTTTAAATTTTTTTTATTTTTGTTTGGATTTTGTTATTTTCATTTTTGTTTAATTTTTTGGTGGAAAGTTAGGTTAATGTAGAGGGAAGTCCGAGGGTACTTTCGAGGAGGAAGCTAGTAAGCATGAAAAGAAAAAGTGTGGGGTCGACACCCGCATGTGCAAATGGTGGAAAACATGTTACTAGCTAGCCTAAAGGCCTCATCGAGTATTTCTCACCCTCTTGGAAAGGTTAATTTGATGCTATGAGGACACATAACATGATTTAAGTGTAAGAGGAAATTTCAATGAAATTTCAAAAATTTTTGTGCCTAACAAATTGTTATTGGTGAATGTAATGCTTCAGGTGGCAAAATTTGAAAAATTTGAAAATTTTTTGTGTGAGTCAAGCATGAGTTCATCACCCGTTGGTTTTTCTTTCGGTTCTTTTCCGACTGGGGGTTTTTGAACCGAAGAATAAATTTTTTTATTTTTTTTATTTTTATTTGTTCCAGACATAATGTTTTTAGTCAAAGTTAGGGACTATTTCCCGATGAAGAATGGATGACGACCGTCTTGAGGAAAATTAGTCGATAGATGTCGGGTTTTTGAAATTGTAGCTAATGGATGCTTGATGTTCTTGTTATGTGCTAGACATGATGTAGAGATGGCATGTTCAATGTTGAAGCATGCAAGCGTATAACCTTGTTTCAGACACTTAGGCTCTTGAATTTGACTCCAATATAATTGAAGCTTAATGTTTGAATTTTGTGATTACCGAAAAGAAGCCCGCGAATGTGTCTTGAATTGAGCACATATGAGTGTAAGGTTTTTGAGTATTCTGTGTTATTGTGGATTATCTAGAACTTGCCTCGGGTGTGTGTATGAAGCGAAATGAAGGATGTGAATTGTAGGAGATGATTTAGGCATTTCTTTGAATTAACCAAATTTTTATCCCTCGTTTTTACCTACCTTGGAAATCAATAATCCTAGTTAGCCCCTGCCTGAGCCTTGAGCCTATTCTTTTGATAGCTACAACATGTTTTCTAATTCTTTCCCTTCATTAACTGAAATTGACCCAAAGCTCCTAAGCGCTTGAAGAAGAAAATCTAAAAGAGTAAAGGAGTGAGAGGAATGAAAAAAGAAATGAAAAGTAGCAAGTTGTAGAAAATGAGAAAGGACAAAGGTGCAATCGGTGGAAAATGGCTGATTATTGTTAAGGAGTAAGAAAACAAAGTAATGCAAAATTATTTATAGAGCTCCCCATCGACAAGTCAAAGTGCCTAAATAAAGGAGGAACAAAAGAGGAAAAGAAAATTACCAAGGATAAAAAGGTGAAGTAAGGGAAGGGAAGTTCGCAAAGAGGGCGGATGTATTAAAAAGCGCTTAGGAAAGATAGTCACTATTACCGGCCATAATAGTACCTACCTCGCACTGAAGTTACGTACAACCTACAAAGTCCTACCTGATCTTACATTCATACATCCTCAAATTAGTGGAGTAAAACACTAAAGGCAAGCTATGGGTCATGACATGAGGCATGTGAATTTTGTGAGAGTGAGTGCACTCCTATTTAGTGTACCCACACATGTGTTGTGATGTAAAAAATTATTTTGCGTGTGATTAAAATTCCTTTCCGTGAGGGAACATGTTTAATGAAGGATAAAATTCATGTGGGATTTCTTAATCAGCTGATTTGCATGAGTTTGCGAAGTTTGAGAGTCGATTCTTGAGGTTAAGAAGTCTAAGGTTGTATTTCGTAGCATGTTCTATTTAGCTTGTATCTTACGAAATCATCATAGCCGTAGCGCTTGAATTATCTTGCTAAATTGGTTATGTGGGACTCTCCATACGCATGAGATATAAAAGTTTGTTCGGGAGACAAATACAGCTTTGCGTGGGTTGTGATCACTGGAAAAAATATCATGCCCGTGATACACTTTACAACTTAAATTAGTCGGTTGTCTAAGTTATTTTATACATTTTCTGTGATTTTATATAAATGTGAAGATATGTGCTAACCAACATGATTAGCCTTTGTTTTGTAGGTTTTGATGACTTTTGAGGAGCTAATCCATGAGTTGGTGAAGTAGAGGCTTGAGATCTAATAAACACGCAAACGTCGCAAAGAGGAGGCCCAAAAATGTGCCTCACTCCCGTCGGGTAACGTGCCATGGCAAAAAGTGTGCAGCCCACACGCCCCACCGCGTTGGCAACGTGCCACTACAGGTGGCTCCGCGACCAAGAGTGTGTAACGCGCCGCAAGCCGTGCCACGTTGCCAACCCGGCAAGGTGCCGCGAGGCCGATTTTCGGCTGACTTCATGAGCTTTCGCGATGCTCGGTGCATGAGGCAGGCGTCGCACTCAGGAGTCGGAAGCCGTTTGTACTTACAGGCAAATTTATGTGACGTTTTCTATTTATTATAATAATACCCTTAGACTTCTAATCCATTATTTATTTATTCGAAATCGCATAGGAGGTGGAGGAAGGGAGAACCCATTCAGTTTTATTAAATTCTCAAGCTATTATTCAAAAGGGTGGTGTAGTTTAGAGTAGATTAATAGTAGTGTAGAGCAATTTTATGAACATGAATGGCTAGAACCTCTTCCTCTGGTGGTTGAAGCCATGGATTACGATTGTAATTCTATGATATTGTTTTGGAATTGAGTTATTGATTGTTATTTTCGTCTGCATTCTCGATTTGTTGGTTGATTTTATGATTGATCACCATAAAAGCATATTTGTTAGCTTGGGAAATACTTTGAGAAGGCATTACCTAGGTCAGATACAGACCTGGGAGCATGAAGTAATCTCGGAGAGGTTCCGTGTTTGGATAGAAATATACCTAACACCTTGCTTGGTTGACACACGGGGGTTATGAAAGATCAACTTGGGATGTCACATCACCACTCAACAAAGTAGTTGTGAGGCTAAGTTAAAGTTAAATGGTTAGACGTAATAAAAGTCCCTAATCTAAGCTCCCCGTAAACCACACATAATTGATTACCCGCAACTAGAAAATTAAACTCCTCGCTCACAATGCCGCGTGAGGTTGGATTGCCGTGCTTAGAGGCTCGAAAGACCATGAACATGCAATTCTAATTATGTGAAATAACAATTGATAGTCTCATGCTTATTCCATTGCAAATCGTAGTATCGCATGACATCCGGTTTTAACTCTATGTTGCTCCTAGAGCACTTTCGTAATATTTCGTTGACCCAAACTTAGACTTAATTATTCTAATCGAAATGTCTATAACCAACACTTTAGATTTTAAGATTCACGCTAGAAATGGATAGTTAAAGCGAATGGGTCCAGCCCCCGTGGGTTCGACAATCCCAGTTTCTTAAAAGAGCCACTATACACGCCTTGCACGACCTGCACACTCGCGGCACGCTGCGCTTACAGCCATGTCGGGATCAAATTACGGGACGCCAACCACACCCTGGTCTTGGAAGCCGCCGATATCCTTCTCCCGCACTCGCCGATGGTATCCGTATCTCGGTCAATTTAGAAAAATATTTCTACTCGCACCGATCAACAAATCATCTATCCTAGGAAGCGGTATTTACATTATAGCCACTTTATTCAACTATCAATAATCTATACATACGGACAGAGCTATCTTCTTTCTCACAAACAACTCGGTGCACCTTACGATGACGTACTTGGCATGATAAAACCCTTATCTAACAAATCTTTTAAGAAGCCTTCAAGTCCTTAAGCTCAGCTGGAGCCATTCAGATAGAGAGATGGATATAGGTTGAGTATCTAGCAAAGAATCAATTAGAAACAATTTCCTTCGGAGGGATGCCAAGGAGTTCGCCCGGGAAACACATCTCGAACACTTCCAACCACTGGGATGGATCAAGAAATGGTTTTTTTCGTATCCAACACTCTAACAATATGGTAGATAGAACCTTGCTATCAACATCTTTTCCCAAAGATAGGATATGAACTACCCTGGCGTGCTGATAATACTTCCACTTCGCACTACTTCCCGGGTAGTGGAATCCATCGGCTCTAGTCCAAACATTCTCACTCTAGGCATAACACGATGCCAACTTCATCCATAACCATAATTACATCAAAATCAATCATCTCTAGCCCCACTAAATCTGTTGAGGTCTCGATGACCCACAATCTTCTACTATACAACCCCGGTAAATTCTCTTATTAATAATAGAGTCACCTACTGGGTGTAGATATTGAGAAAGGTCGCCGGGCTACCCCGGCCCTATATCGCTTTCTGCCACTGCCACCGGGAGTTGAGGGTCCGCACCCGGCAGTAGGGCAGTTTGTGGCCATCCACCAAGACCCGTCATGCTGACCTGCCACTCTTAGTGTCTAGTCAGACAATTACTCATTATGTTCCTCGCACCCATAAGAATAGCAAATACTTCACATCTCGCACTCCTGTGCAAGTTCATTGCAAGTACTCTGATCGTGGTACTACTAATTCTATTCCGATCTCGTCCTCTCTGGGCTGCTAGGAGCACCTCGATGCCCGTGGAACTCTGCCGGGACCTAACCGCCCACAAGATCTCTGGACCATACCCCCCGGCCACTACTGAACGGCCTGGGCGTACTTATCTAATAAGCGGAAGGCCGGCGTCCACTGAAAACTGCTCGAAAACCCATGGCCTACCGACGTCGGCTTCGACCTCGGCCCCCTCCATGGCATAGTGATGTTGCATGAGCTCCTCTATATTTTGAGCAAATGCCTCGCACCCATGATATATCCATCCTCTGCAATGTGGCCATAATACTCCACATACTCTACGCAAGTCCCATAATGAATCGATGTACCCTAATGAATGTTTTCAACAAACGAGGGCGCATATCTGCTAAGGAATCAAATCTCAATGCATATCTTCTAATGCTCATTCTTCCCTACAATAGGTGCAAGAACCGACGCATCCGCCTACCAAACCTCTCGAGGTACGATCTATGAAAGCCTCAAAGAAAATAGGCCATGTAGGTGGCGAGGTGAATCTCACTGTGATCTCTCCCAACTTTCATACCACAAAGCTTCTACATCTCAATGGCAATAATACCGCTAGCTCAACTCGATTCTAAGAGACGGTTATGGCTAACTATGAATATCCTCCACAACCGATCTATAAAATTGTGGGGATCCTCTCTACGATCACCCCTTAAACTACATGGGGACTGTGAGTGAGAAATTCACAAATTGTTGAGCTATCAAGCCCTCGTCGGCTCAACGATAAAATGGGTACTACTAGCGGAAGCCGGCGCTAAGCAGCCATCATCTGAACCCATAAAAATGCACTTCTAAGCTCCCGATCCGATTGTGAATAGTCAGTGGCAATCGTGTATCTACGCCTTGGGCGGGCTCTAAGTGCAATGGTGAGGCCGAGATCAAGGGGGTGTCTCCCCTTGCCGCCGCATTGGCCGACTTTAATCAAGCCCCCTTTACTAGTGCCCTCTCTCCCCGCCATATCTAAATCTCGACCAATCGCAGTCCGTCGTGCACCGTCATTTTTCTATATAAAAATATGTGTTTAGGATTACTCCTATACAATCGAGCTCTATAGCACGACCGAGGAGAAAAAGAGTAACCACACTATTATGTTCAGAGCCTCCTCGCTTCATAGAATGGGTGTACACACATCCATAGACAAGACTCTACGGAACGGCATGCATGTTCTTGGATACAACCTACTCGATACCATAACAGTCACGTCCCGCCTTTGGGGGTATGACTAGCACTGGGTGCTCTACTAAGGTCCGGAGGATCTCGATCGGCCTGCTAACTTGGTGCAAACTTACTTCCCAAATCAAGAAGAACTAAGAGACCAAGTTGTAAACACAGCTCTCAAATGACAAGGACGCATAGCCACTTATAAAATAAAACAAATACCCCGTAAACGTATAATGATAGGGAGCGACGCTGGCCGACAAAGAGCACCATGCCGTCTAGTTATAACGAAAATGAAAATCGTGTGACTCACATGCTATAAGGTACAAGGCCACTACCCACAACTAAACAAGGCCCCACACGTCCTGCCATTACAAAATGAAACATACATATGGGGCCCCGTCCCGACTATTTTATCAAGATTTCATGAGGTTTGCGATTGTATATATACATCTCCCCTCAGGTTAGTTGTGCTTCTGGCCTGTGAGGCCGCTCGTTTTGTTCAGCTTGTTTAGCATTCGATTCCGTTGGTCGTGTGGGGAGCCATAACCTGATAGGGGTAGTGGTGACCTTGCCGGTCACGTAGTCAGTACAAGATTCTTGCGATGAGCACATAACTAGACAAAGATGGTGTGACTCTGTCGCCCGCATAGCCCCTTTATGTCTCCTCAAGTAGTTTGAACTATATTTACAGTGGCTATAGGCCTAGGTTGGTTCTGGAGTTATATTTACGTTATATAGCCCGTTGTTTCCAAAAACTGAGATAGAGCTAGCCGCACTGTGATGTGCCAGCTCGCCCGCCAGCGCACGGATCTACTAGGGCACTGTGCCGCCATACCTCCCCAAGGCTGGCGTGACAATTATGTTATGATGTGTTATGATGATATGTTGGTGTGTCGATGAGATCATGATTTTTAAAGAATGCACGGTTTACCATATTCTTAACGTTTATGTTTTACGCTATTCATGTCTTTAACTACTTTACTTACTAGCGCTTTACTTATCCCGCATACTTGGACATTGCACGTACTAACCGCATACTCTATGTTATATCATTTCATGATATAGAACCACCCTCGTGCTCACTCGCGTAGTCACTGATCGTGAGTTAGCCTTGAGTTGTTGCAGAGTCCCCATCTCCTGAGGACTGTACTACTCGTTCCTTACGTATTTTCGCCATCTTGTTGAGTTAGTTAGGTCTTTTCCCAACAACCGCCATGTTTGTAGGCTTTTCAGACATATGGTTGTATTCGCCGATTGTTCTGTTGTTATGTTTAAGTTTAGATTTCACCGGGTCGTGAAAAGGGTAAGGAATAATCCTAGCTTGAGTTAAGAAGATTTGATCTTTCCTTAGAGGTGTTACGAGTGGAATAAGGGTTTAGGCTAATAAAACCCCTTAAAATACCGTTTAGGAGCTTAAAACGACTTTGTTTGGTAGAGCTAGAAACATAAGAATTATGAAAACACCCTTAATGACCCAATTGCAAAATTGACTCGCCAGACTTACCTGCATCATCCAATGATCTAGTCAACTTAATGGGTGGTTAAGTCCACTTGTTACCTCTCTGACAATAATTTTCAACTTTTTATCAATATGGACTTTATCATAGGGTTTCCTCATACACAATTATCAAGATGACTCATTTGGGTGGTCAGAGATAGGAGCTGACCAAAGCAAGACATTTCCTACCAACCAAAACTACCGATTTAGCCGAGGATTATGCTAGATTATACATTTGTGTAAGTTGGTTCATTGCATGGAATTCCCTTGTCCATCATTTCGCATAGAGGTTCTTATTATTTTACCTCATAGTTTTGGAGATCGCTTTAAGGGACTTGGTACTGTCGCTTACCATGACTTTTCATCCGCAGTACGTATGGTCGCCGAGAAGAGCCAATCGACTCTCTTGAGTATATGTTGAGAGTGCGTGATTTATTTCATGATTATTTGCCTCTCATCGAGTTTGCTTACATTAATAGTAACCACTCAAAGATTCACATGGCTCCGTTCGAGGCTCTCTATTGGCGGAGGTGTAGATTGCTTGTTGGTTGGTTCGAGGTAGGTGAGGCTATAGCTGATAGGTCTAGATTCCACGGGACCATAGGGAAAGTTCACTACTCCTGAAAAGGCTAAAAATAGCTCAGAACAAAGTCATCGAAGTCATATGTGAAATGTTAGTGGAGAGAGATTTGAGTCTTGCACATGATTGGGTATTTCGTAAGGTGTCTCCCATGTAGGGAGGGATGAGGTTGGGAAAGAACGGGTAGCTTAGTCCCCCATATATTGGTCCTTATAGGATTTTGAGGTGAATTGCAAAGTGACATATAAGTTGAGCTACCAGTTGAGTTAGCCTCTGCACATCTAGTTTTCCATGTATCTCTATTGTTAAGTGCATCGTGACCCGACCTTGGATTTTCTCGGGGTGGAGCGACAGCATGAAGTATAGAGTTACCTATGAGGAGGTTCTAGTTGAGATTCTTGGATTGTCAAGTTTGAAAGTTGAGAAATTAAGGAAATATTCAATGAAGGTTTTGTGGAGGAATCGCCTAGTCGAGGGAGCTACGTGAGAAGCCAAAGCGTATACGATGGCTAGATACCCAATATCTTTTTCTTCCATCTTAGTTCGGCATGAGGAACATCCTCCTTAGTACTTTATTTAGTTTTACGTCAAGTTCATATATCTTAGTCCCTTTCACGTTTTAGCCTGTATGTATGAATCATGAATTAAATTTAGTCATGCGACGCCCGAGTCAATCACACCATTAGATTTAGCTTTAAATCTTAAATAATTAGGATTGCGCCTTTCCCTAGATCTTCTATGCTTAATCCACATTTGAAAATGAATGTACTCAAGGGGAGATATTGTAATACCCAAAAGTCACTAAAATCGACCCGAAGGTTGAACTAAAATTTTCACCAAGCCACAGACGCAGAAATATTCGCAAGAATCCTTACGGTGTGACCTAACGGGTCATCAAGTGACCCATTAAGTGGTTCCTTGTGTGTAGAGGGTCCTTTCATGCAAAAGGACAACAAATGAGATGACGAGTTGTAGTGACTACTAATGGATAGTTGTTTAACTTGTAAAGTGGGTAAGGAGTGAATAAAATGTGATTTTATGTTGACGGCTGCATTGTTTTTAATTTGCGCCATTGTGCCCCCAATGATCGATTAGGGTTGCCCGTGGGGTGTGAAGGGTAGAAGTTTGAGAGGAGACTCACAAGGACACGGGTCGAGGATGACCCGTTAGGCCACCTCACGATTCGTCTTGTCCGTTGTCAGACCGGCAATGTCATTTTTCCTTCGAAACCGCAATGGCATTTTCGTAATTCCTAAGCTCCTAAGCCCGAACTACATCATTTTAAGCTCGAAAGAAGTGTATTAAGTGATTTTAACTCATTATAGTTCATTCAACTCCCATCTTCAAAGTTTAGAAGTTCTCAAGATTAAACTTGAACCCTATCAATTTCTCCAATTTTCGGGCTTTCAAAGTCAAGTTGAGATTCACATCTTGACATGTAGGCTATGAATAAAAGTTTTTCACTCATGCCCAAATTTCTCCTCAAGTTCATTAATTCAAGTCATAATTCAAGTTTGTGGTCTTACAGGTTTTAACTCATTTTTATGTAGATTCCTATGATTGTTTATGAGTAAAACTCCCCATCATGTTCCAAAGCCACGTTTTGAGATTTATGGGCGTATTTTTATATCCAAATTGATTACAAATTCATGATTTCATGTTTTAGAAAATAATTCGAATTATGCAAGTTTCATGAAAGTCAAGTTTATGATTCATGATTTCAATATGATGAGATATCTAGCATGAATGAACGTTTACGAATTACCCATGTATGAATTTATGATTTTGCCATGAATTCGATTTCAAATATGCATGATTTTATGATTTTAGAAAGCCCACACAAGTTAAGTATGTTTCATGATTTAGCCAAGGCAAATAAGATCATCTTATCATATGTTTTTGTAGTCAAGACTCCTACTCGCATCTTATAATATGTTTTAGAATAAAGACTCTATGTTCGTATTTCAAACTATGTATGTGATTATGTTTTCTCGTCATTGAAAATTATTGGAGCATTGTGCATGTTTTTGTGAGTAATGTCTAGCACCGAATAGGTTGGGGTTCCAATGTCTCTCGGTCTCGGTAACTACACACCAACGCAGGTTTATATGTATTTATTTGGGGCCTCTCAAGAGAGTTTCCCCGCATCTCGAAAGGCCTTCTTGGCTAGATATCGATATCATGGAAGCATCCTTTACACCGAAAGTTTTTGACGGCTCTGCCCACTTGAGTGTGATAGTTGGGGCGTCACACACAACTTGTTTGTGCCCCAAACAAGACGAGGTCGTACAAATAATACAGTGGTCCTTTCCGCAGCTTCATCGAACCCAGTGAACTGACCACTCAAATAATATTCAAGTTCAAGTGTTAATATTAACCTTCAAAAGTGCGATTAGTGAAGCTGAAATTATAATTAAGTCTAGTGATCACAAAATACTTGACAAACCATAAAAGAAGCAACTTAGAATTAAGGCTCAATAATCATGCGATGCTACAATTCTCAATGGTTCTATTTATGAAAACTTTAGTTGTTGTCTCACATAATTATAATGAAATGTTCATGTTCTTTCGAGCTCTAAACAAGACAAACTAGTCTCACACCTACATCAAGCAGCCAGGGATGTGACGTCCTAATTCGTGAAAATTTAGTTACATGGATGGTTTAGAAGTTTGCACACTTGATTATAGACTTTCTGCATCTCTAATCATTAACCGAACTTAGCTTCAAAACTACGTCACAGTGGTGATGCGATAATTCTATGTTGGTGTCTAGCTCATCCCGTTTTAGTAACCAAGCAAGGAAAATTAGGTATAATTTCAATCCTAATTGCGAATCCTATCATAAAGGTAAGAACATGCTCCCTAAATTCTCATATTCTAGCCTAGGGGTTATCTCTTTCAAGCTTTTACCCAAGCTTAACTCATTTTTTCAAGGTGATCAAGCATAAAAACAACAATTACAAAGAATGGAAGACAAACAACTAAGAACTCAAACCAAGAAGAATTCATGAATTTGTTAATCATCTTACGTAGCCTCAACCCTAGAGGAAGGGTTTTAGCTACTCATGCTCGTACAAATACTCAAAAACATGTTGAAAGTAGAGTACTTACAAGAATAATGAAAAGGAGAATGAAGAATAAGGAACCCTAGGTAGAGTTCTTCCCGTTATCCTTTCGCTCCTTTACAAAAGATTCCAAAAATATTTCATGATAAATGATTTTAGAAGCTAAGGTTTTAATTTATACTAAGTAAGAATTTCGCAAAATTTGTCCGTGCATGAAACTCGCTCCGCGTGTACACTTCCCATCGCCCAATTCTACCTCCATGCCATGGAGAAACGCGGATGCTCACTAGAATTATTGGCGTGTCCTGGGCGCAAAGCCGTGCGTGACACTCCGGCGTGGGCACGCCGCTTCGCGTGATGGCCCGCGTGACTACGCAGTTGGCGCGTAGCAAGGTCAGCGTAGCACCGCGCAAATGCAATGCGCATATTGACCGCCCTCTCATGAAAACATGGCACGTCAAGTGGCACCGCCCTCGCCGCGTAGCTTGTGCCGCCTCACACCCGCCCTTGCCTGGCCGTCCTTGCATTATCTTCATTTGATCTTCCACAAATTCTTTTTCATGTCATCCTTGAGCGTTGAACACATTTATAGGCTCAACCTGGCATATTACACCTACGAAATAAAGGCTACTTGTTAGTTTAAGCACATAATTAGTACAAATCACATGATAATACTTCTATTAATTAGCACAAAAATATGAGTGAATTAATGTTATAAAAGCAGTATCAAAATGAATATTCTAAAGATCATCAATTATCAACTTTTCATCCAACAACTCTTTTACATCTCATTCACAGAAGACTCACACATAGCTAATTGAAGCAAGACAATTCAAGCTAAGGCTACACTGATTGCTTTAGATAGCAAGTTAAAAATAGAGCATGAAAGATTTAACCCTTAAAATCGAATATAACTATGTAAAGACTTCCTAACCTCAAGAATGGACTCTCAATATCAACAAACTCATGCAAATTCATCGATCAAGATATCCGATACATGAATTTTATCCTTCATTAAACATGTGCCCTCACAACAAGAGATACCATTTTTCGCTCATTTGTTTTCAAATTACAACATGCATGGGTATATGGATTAAAAATAAGCTCACTCTCACAAAGAATTCACACGAAACATGTATCGACTCCATAAGCTAGCCCTTAGTGTCTTACTCCACTAATTTAAGAATGTTCGAAAGTAAGATCAAGTTGGACTATCGGGTTGTAATGTAAGCTAAGGACGGGTAGCATATGGGTAATAATAGTGACTATCTTCCCTAAGAAATTTTAATACACCACACTCTCCTTAAGAACATCCATCCTCTTACTTCACCTTTATACTTTTCTACTCCCATTTTCCCTTTGTTTCCCCATCTCATTAGGCTCACTTAAGCTTTTAGTACGGGGTATTTGAGAAATTTTCTTTGATTTTTCGCTCTTTTCTTCTTTTACTCCCTACTAATTTTTATTCATTTTTAAACAAGTGCACCTTTAGTCTTCTCTTCAACTCCCCATTACCATCAAGCTTCTAATTTCACTTCGCACTCCTTAACTTCTTTTGCAATTTCACATAAGTGCTTAGGAGTTTTTTATCAAATTCAAGGTTGATGAAAAGAAAGGATTAAGCTCATTTTTTGGCTAGCAAGCACAGGCTAAAGGCTCAACGGGGCTAACTAGGACTGATATTTACGCGTAGGTAAAGTGAAGGATAAAAATTTGGTTCATTCAAAGAAATGCCTAAATCATCTCCTAAATTTAATATCCTTCATTTCGCTTTGTATACATGTACCAGAAAGTTCTAGACACTACACAATAGCATAGATATTTAGAAACCTCACACAATAATTTATCATGCTCAATTCAAGACAAATTTAGTTGACTCTTAACTCACCAATCACAAGAATGCAAATTTCATTTAAGCACACGAGTCACATTCAAAAGCTTAGGTGTTCCCAAATGTAATCATACAACCGCCACATGCTTCGCACTACAACACTTTCATCTTACAATCCTATATAGCACATAACAAGAACATTAAGCCATCAATCATCTAGGGGTTCCAAAATAAACCTATTGACTAATTTTCCTCAATATGGTCTTCATCCGCCCATCGCCGTGAAATGTACCCATAACAATGACTAAAATAGCTATGTACAAGCAAAAGAAAATTTTTTATTCATCGCTCAAAGTGCCCCCCGTCATAAAAGAACCGAAAAGAAAAACCAATGTGTGGGCTGTAATCATGCTCAACTCAAATTCTTTTCATCACAACAATACCTTACAAAGAACTAAATCCACCCAAAATACTTAAGCACAAAAATTTTGAAATTTTCTTCACCCCACACTTAAAATATGCTATGTCCCCAAAGCATTAAATAAAATTCAAAATGGGTGAGAAATACTCCCTAAGGCCTTCTAGGCCAGCCAATAGCGTGTTTTTCTTCATTTTGATACAAGTGATTACCAACCCCACACTTTCCTCTCTTTCATGCTTCTTAGCTTCCTCTTACAAGGGTACTCAAACTTCTCCTCCATTTGTGCTTAATGCACCACCAAAAACAACAACAAGAGAAGAATAAAACAAAATCAACATAAAGGAAAAATAAATTGGTACCGTGGGTACCCTTGGGTTTCCTCTCAAGAAGCGCCCGATTTTTACATTGCGATCACGCTGACTATCCTTTTTAGGATATCCTCAAACCAAGTTCCCTTTCGAGAACCATCTTTCTTTTTAATTTTTGAGGGAACAACCTCCACTCTATCCCTCTCTTTCTTCCATCTCCTTTTCTCTAACTGAAGCCCTCCATCGATCTGTGCTGAAAAGTGATCATCTCATGCGTCCGTGGACCTATGAAATCGCCACCCCACACTTATCCTCTTCCAACACACTAACCTTGGGGTCTCGTAGTGTGGGTGGGCTTTTCACGGTAGACCCAAAAGAGGTCTTCTTCATCATTGACCCTCATTTTTAGGGTCCCTACTCTTACATTAATAATTGCTCCTCCAAACAGCCAAGAAACGGCCGTCCCAAAATCGTGGGTACCATCAACTTTAAAATCAAGTATGATGAAATAAGCCAGTATAACAAAATTACCCACTTTGATGAGAAGGTCCTCGATTATTCCATCTCCGGTGCCACTTGAGACTTGTCTCGCCAATTGCATCATTCGTGTTAGTCTCTATGCCAAACCCCAAGGTGTTAAACAAAGATAAGCATTAAATTAATCAAGGCTACTAAATCACATAGAGTTTTATCACCCCAGCCTTACCAATTTGTATGGGGAGGGTAAAACTCCTGGGTCTTTGATCTTCTAGGTATCTTAAGCACACCCCGGCCGCACCTCGCCGTGGCCATTATCCGAACATCCACCAATCTGACTTTGTTTGCCGCCACATCTTTAAGTACTTAGCGTACTTAAGCATTCCCTCGCAAAACATCAAACAAACGAAAATTTATGTGAAGTTCTTTGGAAATATTAAAGAACTTTCTAACGCATTCCTCCTCCTTGCTCTTTTTCAATCTTTTCCCGGGAATGGTGGTATTTGTGTCAAGTTGCAATGATGATTGTGCATTTTGTTGCACAACACTGACATCACCTTGTCAGCCTAAGTGGTCCCTTTTCAACCAGCCTTCGCCGCACCCATTTTCTTTCCTTCGGCGGTATCACCCAATTGCCTCACTCCTGACCGATGGCATTGACTTTTCTGGGTTTAGTCTGTGTCACTAGGTAAATTCTTAAGGTCTCGTGCCGAGCGCTGCTATTTGATCCATCTCGCTCTAGATTGCAGGCCAACCGCTGATTTTTCACCCGATGCCAACCTCGCCCGACATTCTTTGCTAATTGGGTTTGTGTTTCCATAATATTTTTGCAACATCTCCTTAATGTTTTTGCTCGACTGTTCACCATTCTTCCTATTCTCGCTACTAATACCGCCGAGGTCACGGGTAGCTTTGCTTTTGATTTTCACCCCAAGAATCATTCGTGTGGCTCGCCAATTTGTTGTAATTGTTCCCAAAATTTTATGTTTCTCTCGAACATTCCCAACAAAATTGACCAATTCGTGATCGTCCCGTAAGATTCTCGCACAGCCCATTATTATCGAAGAAATTTCACACCAACTAGGAGCCTAACGAACTATATTCACATGTCCTGTTGGTTCATACTGTTTGTTGAACTGAGTCATCATTTGATGCTAAAATGATGCTAGCTTCGTGCCGCCAAGGCATTTACACCATCCACCTCTATCGCCCATGCTATTCTTCGTGTCCCTCTCGATGAATTATTGTGCTACTCTGATTCCTCAAAGAATCCTATTCAACAAAGAGTATAGCTCATCATAGGTCTTCTCCAATGCTTGCCCATCCGATGCAAGAGTCTGGGTAAAATTTTGTTGGGTGTGGGTCTAGACTTTCCATAAAGTATGGGCTAGCACTTCATTGGACTACTGGGTGATGGGGGAAGTTCGTAAAATGACTTGAATCTTCCCAAGACAAATACAAGTTCTCCTTCCGCCCGCTTGAAGCTAATATTTCACCTCTGTTGCGCCTTCCCGAAGGAAAGAATCCGATGAGGAACTTCTTTTCTATGTCATCCCAAGAAGTAATGGAATTTGGTGGCTCACCAACCACCTCTTGCCTCTCCCCAAAATGAAAATGGGAAGAGGTGAGCTCTGATAATCGCTGACAAATCCTAAGTGGGGATGAAAGTATCACCGATTCTAAGAAGTTCTCGTAAGTGCTGCTGTGGGTCCTCATGGTCATCCTGTGCTGAATTGACCACTAAAATGTAACAGCTGCACCATATTCGTTTCAATTCAAATCATCTCGGCTAGTTTTCGCTGGGACACTTAGTGTCACATTTGTCACTAGTGGGATCATTCGCAAATTGCCTGGGCCGCCATTTGGTCAGTAACAACTCTTCGACTTGCTTGTGGATGTTGTTGCAAGTGCTCTTGTAATCTTTTCAACTTTCGCTCTATAGCTTCCCTTAGAAAATGCAATCGTCCTTCAAGTTCCAACAATGGTTCCACTAGCTCTCATTTCTGCCGCGCTTTTACAAGGACAACCCACCGTACGTAGCGACATGACCCGCCAACACTTAAGGACATTAAAAATCACACAAAAATAGAAAAATTCACTAAACTCTCGCCAGCCTCCGACAACGGCGCCATCGAACTTTTTGCACCCCAAACGCACGCGGTCTGGTATAAGTAATACAAGGCCCTTTTCCGTAGCTCCGATGTCGAACCCATGTGGATTACACCTACCCGTAGAATATTCAAATATGTAAGATTAAAGTCAAGTGTTGATTATAGAAGTTTTTGTGAAATTATAATTAAGTCTAGGGGTGATCACAAATACTTGAGAAACAATTAAAAAAGCAACTATAATTAAGGCCTAATAATCATGCGATGCTACAATTCTCAATGTTTCTACTATGAAAACTTCAACAGTCTCACATAATTATAATGTTATGTTCATGGTCTTGCCAGCCTCTTAAACACGACAAACCAAGCCCACACCTATCGTTGAGCAAGAAGACTATAATTGATAGTAGATCACCTTTTGTTTTTCTAGCAGGCACCTATCTTCGCCCTGTGCTAACGGGGCCTTTCTTATTCGGGGAGAGTGGAGCCCGAAAAGCACCGGGGACGTAACGTCCTAATTAGGAAAATTTAATTACAAGGATGTGGTTTGCGGAGTTTGCACATTTGATTATGGATTTTCTGCATTTAATCATTTAACCGAACTTAGCTTCAAAACTACATCTACAAGTGGTGGCGGATAATTATAAGTTGGTGTCTAGCTCATCCCGTTTTAGTAACCAAGCAAGGAAAATTAGATATTATTTCTATCCTAATTGTGAATTATCAAAAGGTAAGAACATGCTCCCTACATTCTCATGTTCTATCCTAGGGTTACTCTCAAAGCTTTTACCCAAGCTTAACTCATTTTTTTTAATGGTGATCAAGCATAAAAACAACAATAATAAAGAATTGAAGACAAAACAATAACTAAGAACTCAAACCAAGAAGAATTAATGAATTTACAATCATCTTATCGTAGAGCCTTAACCCTAGATGAAGGGTTTTAGCTACTCATGTTCGTACAAATACCAAAATCATGTTTAGTAGAGTAATTTACAAGAATAATGAAAGCAGAATGAAAATAAGGAACCCTAGGTAGCTTTCTTCCTTTCTCCTTCTAGCCTCTTTACGCGTATCCCAAAATATTTTTGTGATAAAATGATTTTAGAAGCTAAGGTTTTAATTTGTACTAAATGGAATTTTGCAAAATTTGGCCGTGCATGAAACCGGCTTCGTGGCACGCTGCCCATCACCCTCCTCCTACCTCTATGACATGGAGCAAACACACGAATGCTCACTAGAATTATTAGCAGTTGCATGTCTCTGGCACTGTGTTGTGTGCGACACCCGGCGTGGAACGCCGCTTCACGCGCGATGGCTTGTGTGACACCTGAGACGTGTGCACAACAAGTCTCCGGCGTGGCATGGCGCCAATGCGTTGTGCATATGACTTCCCTCCTCGCACAAGATACCCATGTAGTGACGATCTCAAGATGCACTTTGTGCTGCGGACACGCGGCCTTTACCTACGTCCTTCTCTCTTTACATTATCCGTATTTTGATCTTCCAAAATTCTTTTCCATGCTCATCCGTGCTTCCTGAACATTATTTCAGCCCAACCTGGCATATTACACCTACAAAATAAAGGCTAATCACATTGGTAAGTTTATGCAATACAATTATTACAAATCACATGAGAATATCATTAATTTAAGTGACAAACATGACTTAATTAAGTTAGAAAATAGCACTTGGGCATATAATTATGCCCAAGATCGCAAGATCTATCGTGATGGTGCTCATTATGACGTGTCTCCCATTGTTCCTCATGATTTCGCTTATTTATGTTCATGATATGTTATATTTATTTACAAATGTGTTTGAAACAATGATTAGATTCTGAGTTTTTACTTATTCTTTCAAATATGACAAGTCATATATGATTTCTATTTTAGCTTTGGGTCATTCTATTCAGATTTGATATTCATCTTATGATTATACATGATTCAAATTTAGATTTTAGCATGCAAATTTACTCTAATGATCTTATGATTTATGTTTTTATGCATGATTGCAAAGAATATTTACTCACCATGTTTTACTTACCTTGCATACTTGGTACATTCCAAGTACCGACCGCATACCTTATACTTCTATCATTCATGATACAAGTCTAGACGATCTGATTTAGTTCGCCGTTAATCCACCTTTCTCGGCAGCTTAGGTCAGATCCCAATGTTGGTGAGTCCTCATCCTCCGAGGACATCCAATTTAGCGTTGGATTAAAGCTGTATTTAATTTCAGACTTTAGTAAGTTGGGCTGGGATGTTGTCCCGTTAATCTCTACCGTACATGTTAGGAGGCTTATCGCTCATTATGTAGAATGTCGAGTGTTGACTCTATTTAAGATTGCTATGTTATTCAAACTTCCACCTATTCATGTTGGCACGTAATTCACTTTTATTTATGCTCTTGATTTTCATTTTCATGCTACGGGTCGACTTGGAGCCATTAATGGTTCTAGGTTCCGTGTCTTGATCCAGGTCCTGCACTCTCCGGTCGTGAAACACTTGGTATTCGAGAAAAGGTTTAGAGTGTTCTAAGGTGTCCGAAAGCCACGTTGAGTAGAGTCTTTTTCATGGGTGTGAAGGCGCCACACTTATGGGGAGAAGCTAAAAAGTCATTTTAGAAAATTTCTCTTTCATGATCTATTTCATGTGATGAAGTATCTTCTATCCTTCTCACTGCATATATGTGATTGTAGAAATATGCCCGCATGCCAAGTAAATGGAAGAAGGAGTTTTAATGGAAATGGCCACTGACAATGGCAAGGAGATGAGACGTTAAGCCCCAACCACTCTAGAAGATCCTATGCCCAAAGAGGGTCACCATGCTATGTTTAGAGAGGCATTTTAGATGTTGGCATAAGCTCACCGCTCGTGTGAATCAAGAGGCTGTGGCCGATGCCCCTCAGGAATGCAACAAAGGGCTAGAGTTTGGGACTTCCTCAGATTAATCCACCGAGTTTCTAGTCTGGCCGAGGACCGATAAGTTTATTGAGGAGGTGCAGTATGATCACCCAAATTATGGGGGTGACCGGAGAGGAGGTGAGGGGAATTAGCCTCCTCTACCGAAGAGGGTTAAGCTTACATATGGTACCGCAAGTGGATAGATGGTAGGGCAAGGGGGAGCAGCTTCATGAGTTTGGGATGAGTACGTGACTGCTTCTTGGATAGGTTCTTATTTAGAGAGTTGAGGAGGAAAAAGGCACAATTTGTTAACTTGAAGAAGTACCGTAGGACTGTCCAAGAGTATTCCTAGGAGTTTACCCGGTTGTCTAAGTATGCCCTAAGATAGTTGCAAAGCCTAAGAGGATCGTATGACTAGGCTTGTGAACTGAGTGCCGTACTCGCCGGCGGGCAGTATAGGACCGCTTACGCGAATGCTGATCTGCACTTCTCACTATTGGTCATATACGCCCAAGAAAAAGAGGTAGATCGTAGGAAGTAGAAGGAGAGGGAGGCCAAGAGGGCTAAAACGAGCAAGCATTTTTTGCCAATTTTAGCAGAGGTCTTGTGGAGGGCATCATCAAGAATCCCACCAAAGGGCTGTCACCCTAACGCCATCATCGCCCAAGTGAGCCCCATCTAGACTGAGGTGTGATTAAAGGGTAGGGGCATCGTGCTCTAGAGGTCAGCAAAGCATGTCAGAGTGCCTAGCATTCCGCTTTGCGGCAGGTGTGGTAGAAGGCACATTAGAGAGTGCTTAGCTGTTCGTGCGCTACATGTGCGCTGGAAGACCAGACATATGCTCAAAGACCGCCTTCGCCCATTAAGGCCATAATAGAGGTCATGACCCAGCCCACTAGTTCACAGGCTTCCACCAAAGACGCGCCTCTAATAGGATGCATCCACTAGCATAGTGGTAGTCGTTGTCAGAATAGATTATATGCCCTCTCATCTTGTCAAGAGTAGGAGGTCCCTCTAGATATTTTATAAGTATTTCGTCTTGATGTATATGAAGTATTAGATCCATGGGCAACCTTATCTTATGTGACTCTCTATGTTTCTATTAGTTTCAAAGTCAGTCCCGAAACCCTCGTAACCCTTCTCGCCCCTACTCTAGTTGGTGACTCAATATAGCCCTGCATGGATATACATAAATTATCCTATCACATTCCTTTAAAAAGTCAAATTTCATCCAACTTAAAAGAGAGTTAGATATGACCAATTTTGATGTTATCTTTGGTATGGATTGGTTGCATGTATATTATACTTCAGTAAATTGTGTAGAACCCATAGGTAGAGTTTTAATTTCCAAGCGAGCCCGTCCTATGGAAGTGTAGTTCGGGCCAGGCTCGTAGGTCACTTTGTTTCCTATCCTAAGTCTAGGAAGATGATCTCTAAAAGTTGTGTGTACCATCTAATTCGGTTAAGTAAGCAAGTTCCAAGACCCCCGACACTACAGCCGCCTTAGTGTGCTAGTATCCCAGGTGTTTCCAATTGACCTACCAAGAGTCCTCCCGAAAGGTGAGATTAACTTTGGTATTGACCTTTCTCTCGATACACACACTATATCTTATTCCTCCTACATAATGGTCCAACAGCTAAAGGAGGTTAAAGAACAGTTGAAGGATCTCTTAGATAAGGGTATCATCGCCCAGTAAATCGGTGCACCAGCTTTCCTTGTTTGAGCATAGATGGTTCTCTTAGAACGGCATTAATTATCAGAAGTCAAGAAGTGGCACACAATCAAGAACAAGTATCCTCCCTGCACTGAAGACTTGTTTGACCAACTCAGAGTGCTAAGTGCTTCAAAGATAGACCATAGATCCGCATATCATCAACTCGAATTAGAGAAAGTGACATCCCGAAGATGCCTTTAGACTCGATATGGTCACGATGAGTTAATAATTATGTCTTTTGGACTAAATCCGATGCTCCTACAACTTTTATGGATTAGATGAATAGGGTGTTCAAGCCATATTTGGATATGTTCGTGATTGTCTTCATAAACGATACTCTCATCTACCGTTGGAGCGAGGAGGAGCATGCCACTCATTTGAGGATTGTGCTGGCATACCTAAGGATCGCCGCTGTTTTCTAAATTCAAAAGTGTGAGTTTTGGTTGAAATCAATAGCATTTTTGGGTCATGTGGTGTCAAGCAAGGGTGTGTGGACTCTCAAAAGATAGAAACAAAGCAAGGATGAATTGGCTCAGACCAATTAACCCTTCGTATATCATGAGCTTTTGGGTTTAGCCGGATACTACAAGAGGCTCGTCAAGGATTTTCATCTATCAAGTAAAGACTGCTCACTAAATCGACATAGAAAAAGGTCAAATTTCAAGTGGTCGATGCCCGTGAAAAGAGTTTATAGGAGTTAAAGACTCGACAAACTTAGCCTAGTATTGTGTAAATCGGAGTTTGAGTAAAACGTTGGCGAAAGCAATTTGGTGAAACTACATCAACATCATAGAATGATTCATAGTACTTGTTATATCACCTAACAAACTCGTTTGACCCATTAGGTGGCCAAAATTGCTAGAAACATCAGTTTCGTAGGGTACTTCACGACCGGTCAAGTGACTCATTAAGTCACCTCACCAATCATTAAGTGACTCGTTATGGTGAAATTCTCGTGGAAATCCTAGTGCAGACTAATGGATTGGACTCACGACACCTCTCTTGCACTCATGAGTCATGATGTCCCTTGTGAGGACTCATTGTGTATTGTAATTCTCGAGGGTTGGTATTGTATGCGTGTTGATATAGCATGGTATGTCATCACAATTTCTCTAGACAGCCTTAAGACTCAAGAGAAGAATTAGCCGACGCACGACTGTAGCTTGCGTGGTGGTGTTTGCATGGAAGATTTGGAGACACTAATTATATGGGGTGTATATGGATGTGGCTCACGGATCAAAAAGCCTTCATTATATGCTCACCAAAAGGACCCGAATTTGCGACAAAGGAGACGGATAGAGCTTCAAAGACTATGACATGAAAGTGTCCTTATCATCGGCATGGCCAATTGTAGTGGAGGATTCCCTTATATAGTTTTTTATGGAGAGTGTGTCACATGTAGAGGATGGAAGGAAGGATTTAGCAAGGGATTTCCACAGGCTTTCTCATTTAGGGGTTCATTTTTTTGACTTGGAAGATGGTGGTGTCATTGTTCAAAATGGTTCAAAATCTTCACGGTGACCACGGTCAAGGCCAGGAAAGATGAGATCCTATTTTAGTAAAACTAAAGGAAGCTGTCCTAATCAAAAGGTGGAGATCTTCTCCCAAGGGGGAGATGGTGTACACATCATTATCATGGTCATTTAGGTGTTCCTGTGTTGATGACTTGAGAGGCTGGATGTTGGGTAGGCTCATGGCTCTTGGGATATTTTATCCACCCGTGTTCCACCAAGACGTAATGTGACCTATGGGAGATCTATTAGAGGAATGGAATTAAGGACATAGTAGAGTTTGTGGCTAAATGTACAAATTGCCAACAAGTTAATGTTGAGCATCGTGAGACCCGAAGGTATGCTATAGGACATTAGTATCCCTACCAGAAGTGAGAAGAGATCAATATGGACATCATCACAAGGTTTCCTCACTGACAATATGATTCTATTGGGGTTGTTGTAGATAGGTTGACCAAAGAAACATATTTCCTTTACCGGTCAAAACTACCGATTCAAATGACCATACTAGATTATACATTCGCGAGTTGGTTCAGCTGCAAAATTCTTCCATCATTTCGATAGAGGTGTTCAGCTACTCTCAATGTTTTGGAGATTGTTTGAGTGACTTGGTACTCAAGTCAAGCTTAGCATGACTTTTCACCCGCGTACGATGGTTAGGCCGACAGTAATTCATTTAGACTCTTGAGGAATGTTGAAAGCATATATGATTGATTTCAAAGGTAGTTTGGAAGATCATTTTCTCTAATGTAGCTTCTTTCACAATGATAGCTAATACTCCAACATTCGATGGCTCCATTTGAGCTCATTGGCTGGGCGTGAAGATTGCCTATTGGTTGATTCGGGTAGGTGAGGCTATGTTTATAGGGCTAGATTTGTTCATAAGGCCACTTGAGAAAGTTTATCTTTATTAGGAAAAGGCTTAAACAACTCAAGGTTGTCGAAGTTATATGCATATTGTGTGCGCACAGAGTTTCCGAGCTCGAGGCTTGGCGACGGGGTGGCTTGGCAGGTATCTCCCATGAAGGGAGTGATGGTTTGGGAAGAAAGGGAAGCTTAGTCCCCGATATGTTGACCTTATAGGATTTTTGAGGCGAATCAAAAAGTGGCATATGAGTTGAGCTACCACGTGAGTTTGCCTTATGACATCAAATTTTCCATGTATCTCTATTAAAAAAGTGCATCAAGACCCAGCCTTGGTTTTTCCCATGAGAATAGGTAAAGGAGATATCCTTACCTACGAGGAGATTTCGCTTGAGATCCTCGATATCGTGCTCGAAAGTTGAGAAACAAGGGAGTAGCTTCAAGGAAGGTTTTGTGGAGGAATCAACTAATTGAGGGAGCAATGTGGGAAGTCGAAGGCATATGGCGGCTGCTATTGCTCCATACCTTCATGGCCTGCATCGCCCAACATGAGTTATCGCTCTCCTTAGTACTCTATTTAGTTTCATGTCATGTTCGTATCTCAGCCTTTTATGTTTTAGCATGTATGTATGGATCGTGAATTCAATTCGCGTATGCATATCGCCCGTAGTTAGTCACTCGTTAGATTTCAACTTGATGTTCGCATTTGGATTGTAGCTCCTTCCCTAGCCCTTCGTATTCTTAAACAACATTCGACGGGGTTAATGTTCCCAAGGGGAGATATTGTAATACCTTGAAAGTCCTTAAGATCAAACCCGAGAGTTGAATCGTAAAAATAAGGAAAATCTTAACCAAAATCACAAAATGAGTCATTCAATGACCGCAGGTGACCTAATGGGTCGTAAAGTTACCCTGCTAAGTGTTTCCAATGTGAATAGGTTCCTTTTCTAGTAGTGGAAATGGATGAGACGTGAGTCATCAGACTCCCAATGAATCATTATTTGACCCATCTAGTGGTAAGGAGTGAAGAACATGTGATTTGGCGTTGTTGATGATGGATTGAGGACGAGTCATTGTGCCCTAACGGCTCAATGTGTTTCCTGTGGGGTGTGAACTCTCCAATTTGAGAGGAGATCACAAAGGCAATGGGTTAGGGGATCTACCCGTCAAACCTCACTTCCATTTCTCTAGTCCCCGTTGGGACCTGCAGTTGTCATTTTTCCCCAAATCAAGAAGGGCACTTTCATAATTCCTAAGCTTATAAGACCTAAAACACATCATTTTAAGCCTTGAAAGAACTGTATTAAGGGATTTTAACCTATTCTAATTCATTCAACTCTCTTGCATGCAAAGTTTAGAAGTTCCTTTTGAAGATCAAGCTCGAACCTAATCAATTCTTCTCCAATTTATCTTGGGCTTTCAAAGTCCGCTTGAGATTCCTTGAATTCATGCCCAAATTTCTCCTAAAGTTAAAGAATTCAAGTCTTAATTCAAGTTTGTGGTCTTATCGGGTTTTAATCTAATTTTATGGAATTCTCTTACGATTTGTTTGTGGGTCAATTCCCTTCATGTTCCAAAGAATGTTTTAAGATTTACGGGAAGATTTTATATCCAAATTGATTTAAAATTCATGATTTCATGTTTTAGAAAAATTATGTTCGGCTATGCAAGTTTCATGAAATGTCAAGTTTATGATTCATGATTTCAATATGATAAGATATTCATCAAATGAATGTTTACAAATTACCCATGTATGAATTTATGATTTTGACTTATGAAGTCTATTTCAAGTGTGCATGATTTTAAGACTTGGGCAAGCCCACACAGGTTAAGTATGTTCGCATGATTTAGCCAAGGCTAATAAGATTATCTTATCATATGTTTTGGGGTCAAGACTCACTGAAACTTATGATATATTTTGGAGTCAAGACTCCCCATGATCATATTTCGATTATGCATGTGATTATGATTTCGCCTTCGTTTGAAAAACAACGGGAGCACCGTGCATGTTTTTTAGGATAGTGTCTAGCACCGAGAGCTTGGGGTTCTAAGCTTTACCTATCTGAGGACTATGTGCCAATGTAGGTTTATATATATTTAGTTGGGGCCTCTTAAGAGTGTTTCCCATGCCCGCAAGTACAATTTGATATCAATATAATGGTATCATCCTTATCCTTGGAAAGGTTTTAGATGGCTCTGCCCACTTGAGTGTGATAGTTTGGGCATAACACAAGCTCTATAGGATAGAAAGCTATAGGTTATCTCACGAGAACAAGCGGTGGGCATCCACCGCTCCTACTAGAGATATTCAACCCTAAAGATCTTCGCCGATGAGTGTGCCATCCGTGACTCAGCACGTAATTATGAGGACGAGCATCGTGCCCGGGATCGAGCTGGCCGGTCCGTAGATTCCAAGATCCTAATAAGAGAGTCTTATCAAGTTAAAATCATTTTGGACACCGTAAGGTGATAGTGAGTTGAGAGAAATAAAAATGAGAGAGTTTTATTTGTGAAAAACCCTTTTCAGCAAATCGTAAGCCAATGGTGAGTTGAGACAAAAAAAACTGAGAGAGTCTTATTGGTGAAAACTCTTTTAGTTACCTTAAGGCGATGGTGAGTTAAGAGAAACTAGAAAGAGAGAGGCTTGTTGTCAAAAATGCTTCGGGCCACTACTGTCTAAAGAGAGCTTTAATTGTGAGGATATTTGTCGAAGAACAAAAATGTGACTTCGAAAGGAAGGTTCTATTATGAGTTTAATGTTAGTCTGGATAGATAGATCAGGCTGCTCAATCCAAAATGTATGTCATAATCATTGAAGTTTCTATCATACCGACATAAGCTTTCAAATGTCATTTTTCAAATAGTGATGTCATAGTTGCACAATCATTCTTCTCTCTATATTTTCTATCATTTTTCATCATTTTACTTTTTTGTGTCATTCGAGTCAGTTATGTCATAACAAGTGAGAAATAACTTTAAAACTCGCACTAGTTTTTCCAATTGCACAAAGCAAGGAAGGTGGCCAAAGACATGAAATAATATGATTCAAGATAGAGTAAAGTATTCAATGAATTGTCATCTCTAGGAAAGTTTTGGGATTCATGAAAGTACAGAGGTTAAATGGAGGTCCGTTGAGGAACATCAGAAACAACAGATATAATATTGGGTTAAAGTCATTTTTGATAAAACTCATATCATGTCGTTAATAGGTCGCCGACACACTTAGGATTACTCGGCAGAACCGAACTGGCATGTGTTGCAAAGAATCGCTTTGAATGCCAAAGCCACAAACCAACTGCTAAGCTCAAAATATCAAATTCTCTTTGTTTTGAAACAAGGAAAAAATTGGTTTGTTAGTAGAAGGTACCTTCTGGATGAATTCATGTTCACATTTTCGGTGACATAATTTATCGACCCTTCAATAAAGAGATTTAATTCTAATTTTTCATGACCCTCCTAAAAATAGAATTTAATTTAGTTTGCAGACCCTCCTCGATAATATATGATTTAGTTTACTTTGTTAGGATCCTCCCGGATAATGGGCTTTTAACTTAGTTTATCGTGACCCTCCGAAAATGGGTTTAACTTAGCTCCTCAGACCCTCCAAGAAATGAGATTTAAATTAATTCATCAGACCTCTTGGATAATGGGATTTAATTAGTTTATCGAACCCTCCCGAATAATCTGGATTTAATTTAGTTTAATAGGACTCTCCTAGATAACTGAATTTAATTTTTAGTTTATCGTGACCCTTCTAAAATATGGGATTTAATTTTAGATTATCAGACCCTTATGAAAGATAGATTTAATTTTAGTTTATCGATCCCCTCGATAATGAGATTTAATTTAGTTTATCGATGCTCCCGAAAATGGAATTTCATTTTAGTTTATCGTAATCCTCTTGGAAAATGAGATTTAGTTTAGTTTATCAGGACCTTTCCCGGAAATGGAATTTAATTTTTATTTATCGTGGCCCTTTGAAAAATGGGATATTCAGACTTTTATGGAAAATAGATTTAATTTCGCTTGTCATGACCATCCTAGATAATGGGATTTAATTCTTTAATTTATCGTGACTCACTTGGATAATAGGATTTAATTCTTAGTTTATCACGACCCTCCTAGATAATGGGATTTGGGTGATAGGATTTGTAAAGAAAGACTTACCTTCAATAATAAGAAATATTTTGAAAGATGTGATGCAATAAAGTTCAAGTTCCATCCAAAGTCTTGATACATGAGGTTAAGTTACAAATTTCCTTCACTTTAAACTAGAGAAATTTTTTTTGTTCAATTTCTGTTGTTCATTGTGATCTCAGGAACCTGTCGGGAGAAAAGAAAAATCCCCATTTCAAGTTCATGAGCCCGTTGAATAAGAAGGTAAAAAGAGAAATAATACTTTGAAGATCACGATTCTAGTAAAGATTTCAAGAAAGATTCAAGAGAAGATGCATAGATAGGATCTTGTACTTATATTTTTCTTTCATACTTTTGTTTTATTTTTGATATGACAATTGAAACAGCAGACCAGAGCCTCAACGGAACCTCACTCGAACTCCAACTCATCATTTCTTCATTTTATCCCCTCAGATTAGGTGACTTAATTTTCTTATAACCTGGAGTATGTGGTTTGTCCAAGACCATAGCTAGATCACGTTGTTTTCAAAAAGTTTTTCTTAAATTTGGTTGGGTTTAAAAATTGATCTCTTTGCCTACATCTTTGTCTGAAAACTCCGTGTATTTCAAGGGTTACAACAGTGATTTTGATTTACTATGATGTTATTTTTATTTTGAAGTTTAGACTATGCAGTTGATTTTAATTATTGAAGCATCTGAATACTCTTTTAATTATGGATAAATTTATGTATTATGTACTTGAATTGGATATTTGGGCATTATGTATTTGAATTGACTGCTTGGATAATGGCCTGTGTCCTGTCCTAGTGTGTTGTGTGGGCATGTAGATGTAGTTTCCTATTATATTTAATATAATATTTTGTGTCCAATATGGTGTGATACACTATTGTATGCTTGATGTCGCCTATCGACATGACAAATAGTGTTTGGTGTGAAATGTGGACCGTGAGGTTGTGACTCGTGTGGATGTATTGCTATATTTGCCTATTTTTGTCACATCCCAAACCCGAGGAGGCGTGACTAGCACCAGGTGCCACCCTTGATATAAGCATACCCAATGCCCAAAATATAAAATAAAGGCCAGAAACAATGAGGTTCAACAACACAACAACTATACAATCAGAATGAGACAATAGACTATAGCGGAAGCTGGCTCACATGACCAACCAAGAAAAATAAATACAATATGCCGTCGAGGCCACAGAATGGAAGAAAAACTATACAACTTGGTCCACCTGGCTTGTAACAATGACACCACACCCACAACTAATGTCTATGAGCCTCTAAAAATATAATAGAAATCAACTGCTCGGGACAGGGCCCCGAACTACCCATGACTCAACCTCTGGTAACTCCAAAAGAACTGGAGCACACCGACTCAGCTGGAACTCCACTCAGTACCCAATAACCTGATCTAACAACCCACCGTCACCTACAGGCATGAATGCAACACCCCGACTAGGGCGTCAGTATAATAATGTACTGAGCATGAAAGGCAGAAACAACTGGAAGACTCAGATTACAGATCAATAGATATACCAGATATTGCAGAAGGAGAACTCAACTTAAGTAAACACATAAAACCTACTTGGCCCCCATAAGCCTGGAAAGTACAAACAAACATATAAATAGAATCTACCTGGACCCCATAAGTCCGGAAAGTCCAAAAGTAAACAACAACACAACGGCACCTAGCTGACACAGATCACCTGTCATCGCCTCTAGACCTATCAATGGCCTCAGCTAACATCAGTCAACATCTAGCATCCACTGCTATCAGATAATAAATAATACAAGCAATAACCAAAATATAATGCCAAACAAATCACAAGTAAACACCAGTTAATCAACATCATCAATCAGGCACTGCCGAACACACTCTCGGCTGCGCACAGTTAGCGAAGCTCAATCCATCTAGGAGAATCAATTGCGATCCCAGGAAGGCTCAAACATGTCGTACCACTCTTGAATCATGTCTTAACTTGACACGTAGGAAATCATCCTCAACCCCGTAGGTCATTCACCCATTGGGCTTAACCCTTCGGCTGGAAACACTCTCGTGCGTTGGGTATCCACGAGCCCCAAGGCCTCAAATAGCACACACAATTATTATCAAAAGCATTCATAATCAATAAAAACAATGCATATAAACACATGTTCAAAATAGCCCACTGCAGGCTCTCAAACCCCATCAACCGATTACCACCACATAGTACTAACCTTACGTATCTAGCCATCCACCGACGTGCCACAAACAAAACTAAGGATCACATAATTACCAAATATATTCCCATGACATATAAATCATCAAAGAACTATCATATATGACAGAATCCTCCATCGACCCTAACCATCCCTATCCTCAATTTCATAATAGTCAACATGACTACCCGAGTGTTATCAAAGTCAGTACGGGCCTACTAACTCTCCTCTTCACCAATCACCCGATCATCCACACATATAGAATGTAACTACCTCGAAACAGCCCCCAAAACTACATCCAAAATAGCTCTCAACTCAGCCCAAAAGGTTTATGAATCTCCTCACAACACTAGCCAAACTTGGTGCATTCTATCGCCCCTCCGACTCACCATGAACGATCAATTTTAATTCCCAATTAGGAGGCCTCAATTAATGAGGGAAAGATCACAATTCAGCTTTTCCCCAAACAATAGGATTTACAACAAAAAAATTTCAACCACAAACAGTCAATTTGCACGACTACAACGGGAGTTGGATTCAACGAAAAATCATGCCAAAAAAAGAGAGTCGAAATCCTTAACATACCTCAACTACGGCGAGCCCCAAGTTCAGCCGATTTTAATCTACCATAACCATGAATATACTTCCTTAGGGAAGCTCCTACTACTTCCAAAACGCATCCACAACAGTTCAACAAGAAAACAATGCAATCGGAACTTAATCGATACGATTTCTACGGATTCTATGATAGAAACTCCGTAACAACGATCTACCAATATCCATGGATTTACTACTACTTTCTACGGATTCTATGATAGAAACTCCATAACAACGATCTACCAATATCCATGGATTTACTACTACACTATGTAACTAATAATCAAGAAGAATAGAAGCTTACCAAGCTTTATAGGACGATACATCCACCAAAAGGCATGAAAACACCAAATACAATACAAGCACACACGACGTATTCACAATCTATGCTCGAAAATTGATTTGCATCTTCCAACCAACATCAAAATTTCTTAGAACCTATGGGGAGCTGCTAGGGAGAGATTTTCACCGCCTCCTAACTCTGTAAAAAGAATTATGGGTGTTATAACCGACCAAGGGGCTTTATATAGCCCTCCACCGCCTTAAGACCTTGTTAGGTGCCTGCTTGCGCGGTCTCGTAAAAATATGAATATCTCTCTACTCCGAAGTCGGATTGACAAATGATTTGATGCGTAAGAAACTAGACTCATAGACCTTTAATTTGATTGGTCGCACACCCCGTAACTCCTTATATATTTGGAGAAAATCCTCAAGACATTTGACCTAAATTTCAAGGAATCTCAAGAAGGAAATTTTTGCGATAACTTTTTCTGAATTTCGTTCTACAACTTGATCGACGTCCAATATTAAATACGACCATAGAATGACTCAAATAACTCATAACACTTCCTTCTTAGCCTATTATGTACTCTTAATCCTACCTCGAAAGCACAATTTTATCGCTCAAATTATCCGGGGTGTTATAATTTTCTTGGTTAAATACTTTAGTTTAGTGCATGCTATTTGCCTATTTTCTATTTGCCTAAATAAGTGTGTACATGGGGTTACTGGTTAGTACTTAATTGGTGTATTAGTATTGTGTATTTGTATGGGCATGGGCTATTGCCAACTGGGTCTGGCATCTAGGCAACTGGTAATGGCCAGTGGGCATGGGTTGACAGTTTGCAGCTTGCTGGTTGCTCCGTGTGTGTCTATTTGTTCGGTTTGTAAAATCATAAATTAAAAATAAATTAATCAAATCGAAATTTTAAAAATTGAATTGAACCAAAATTAGTTCAGTTTGATTTTGGTTAATTTTACAAACTTATCAAAAAAATTGAATCGAATTTCTCATACCGAACCAAACCGACCCAATGCCTACTCCTACTTGATAATTGCATAATTAAAGTCATTTGGACGTTACTTTTCAAATTCATTTGATAACAATTATTTAATATAATTATTCTTTGTAATAACAACAAATTTCAATGGAATAGGCTCACCATTTATCCGTTTGAGCTTTTATCTTTCCTCAATAATTTTTGTGCAACTCATCACATATTTATTATAATATTTTAAAAATATTTATATTAATTTGTACGAAATAGACGTGCAACACACGTATCAATAACTAGTAGATATATATGTATAGAACCATTGAACATCACATATTTTCTATTTTATGAGAAAGTGACCTTCTATATCTTTGGTAACATTAATGAAAAAATTCAAGAGAGTGAGGG
>JACEIK010003647.1:127052-141440 GCA_018107945.1 Datura stramonium | reverse complement strand
CCTGTGTCCAGGCTTCCCATACCTAAAGCAAGCATCTAAACCAACTAAGCACTTTCTAGGGTGGTTCCTACCACACTTCTTGCAAGCTAGAAATGTGCTTCCTCCTGAAATGCCCCCTAAGTCTTAGAGCCTGATGCTTGATGTGCCGTGATTTTACGGCACTAGAAACGCTTAAAACCCTGTGAATGTGCATGAATTTAGGTACATTTATGTGGATATGACGCATTTTTGTAGTTTTGCAGGTAGAATAGGCCGTGGGAGTTAAAATTGACAAAAGAACAGTAAAAGGGGAAAAATGCCTCAGATGAGCCTTACTACAGACCATTGGTCCTTACCATGGGCCGTCCTAGGTAGTCATTACATCCAATTCAGAGAAGTGGTTAAGTAGAGTGCGAAGCAACGAATGAAACCCATAGACCGTAGAGCATACAACGAACCGTCCTGATCGGTCGTGGGTTGACTCAGAGAGGATGTCTAAATGAGTCTTATTCAATGGATGGATCCTACAGACCATATGAACTTATAATGGACCGTCCTATCCGATCATGGGAAGTATCAGAGACGAGTGATTAGAGAATACCTCATTCAACGGACAGACATAATAGGCCATGTCATCAAAGGACGGGTCACCCTGAGCACCAGTACTCCGAGGATCAAAGACCATGTTTAGGAGGCCAAGAAGCAATGGATAGAACCAACAGCTCGTAGAATCTCACAATGAGCCATTGTCTAAAGCCAGATGCCGAGAAAAAGATAAGTCTGAGGGGAATAATGACTGGACCAACGAACACTCCAATGGACCATGGTACCTGCCGACACCCGAATCCAAGATGATTTATGAAAGGATTTGTTTTATGTCTATAAGCATTTTGTTTAGGTTTATTTTACAGTTTATGCTTTTGTAACGACTTTTTACCATATTGTTCATTATTGTTAATTAACATTAAGGTTCAAGAAACAAGTTTCATAATTTTGTTCTTGAATTCGTGGATTCAAACAACTTTAGAGTATTAATCTTAGATTCTTGTTGATTTATTCAAGATGCGTGGTTTCTTCTACAAATTATTGTAAGTTGCAATTATGAGTTCTTCTCTAATTATAATTGTGATCTTTCAAGCATGAGTAGCTAAACACATAACTAGGGTAGGGTTGTGGGAACCATGATGACTTAATAGACAAAAATACTTAGTGAATCTTGAATGGGGTTTATGCATGTATTATTTTTCCCTTCGTTTTAATTGTTTCTTAATGGTTGAAAACATTAGACTTTTCCCTATTCTTTCTCATCAGATAAAAGAGGGTAATGAATGGGAAAACAAAGGATATTTGAGGCTATCAACCCTCATCTAATAGCTTGACCTTGTCTGGGAATAGCTAATTCAATATCAAGGGTAAGGGAAAATAAAGTATACATCCGCATACAGATCAAGTTGCGTGGTGATAATCATCTAAGTAGGGTACCAACCATTTAGGTGAAGTTAACTTAACGATATTGCATGTTAGATACCGGAATAGATCACTAGTATAAAACTCCTTGTGGTTATGAAGTCATGGGGAACACAATCCTAGTCAACTCACTCTTTGAATTAAATCAATTTTAAATCAAAGTTCTACTCACTACTCTCTACTGTTTTCTACTATTTTTTGTTACGATTTCCCCCCATATGAAATAATTAAGCCAATAGTAATAGTTAAATGAATTAACTAAGGTCCTCTCCATATTTATCGTGTGATTCGACGCCAATCCTGCTTGAGTTCTATATTTGAAAATCGACCGCTTTATATCTCATTAAGAGGTGTAATTTGGCGAAATCAAATTTTGATGCCGTTGCCGAAGAATATGGCTTAGTATTTTGTTAATTATGTTTGCTTTGCTGTTGGTCCTTATTTCCTTTATATTTTTCTTTGTTGTTTTTGCTTCTTTATAGGTCTCAGGTTCGTGTATGCCCATTACTAGGAGCCGAGGAAAATCCCTGGTTGCAATTGATCATGAACTTGAGCGAACACTGCGGAATTTAAGGAACATAGCCAATGCACATGGGCAAGAAACAGTGGAAGAAGCAACAACCAAAATATTGGCTGAGGAACATGCTCGAGCAAGAGAAAGAGAGGCAGCGAGGCTTGCTAAAGAGCAATGCCAAGCTGCCAAAGCTGAGCGAGCTAGAAGAAACAGAGGTCTAGACAAGCAGAGGCACTGGTACTTTGATGATGACGATGATGCTGATATTGATGAGGTTGTCCCACTGGAGCTATTGTCCCTCCCCCTTTGCCTGCTGGGGCAAAGTTTGATAATACCAGTGCGATGATTCAATTTCTCAACATGAAGAGGATATTTGCGGGTCATTCTACTGATGATGTACATACTCACTTGACAAATTTTGTGGGTATTTGCAAAGCATACAAATAATCGGGGTTGAGTTAGGGTGCGATAAGACTGAGGTTATTTCCCTTTTCTCTAGGGAGTGAGGCAACGCTGTGGTTGGCTGAACTGCCAAATGATTCTATCACTACTTGGAGGGATCTTAAAAGAACTTTTCTAGAGAGAATCTTTCCACCTTCTAGAGCATTGCAGCTAAAAGATGAAATTTGTAACTTTAGGTAATTGAATTCTGAAGCACTTCATGAAACGTGGTTGCGGTTCAACAAGAAGCTGAAAAAGGTGCCCAACCACAGGATCCCAGATGATAGACTCTTGAAAATATTTTATAGTTTTCTGTATTCTAATACCAAGGCGGTGGTAGATACTGCTTCTAGTGGGACACTCATGAGTCATACATATGCTGAGGCTGCTAGGGTCCTTGATAGGATCACCAAAACCAACTGCGCATGGCACACAAGAGAGTCAGAAGTCCCAGTTGGTACTTATGCGATGGCTATGTCTGCAGAGTAGAGAAAAAAGGATAAAGAGTGAGATCATGATATTACTGAGATCACAACCACAATGGTCCTTCTTGCTAAACATATTATAGGAGCCAGGACAGAAAAGGTGAATGCAGTTGGTTCTCAGCGCAAGGCCCTGAGAAATGATGGAGGCGAGTCAGAGTCTGAGGAGGAAGCCAATTATTTGAATGATTAAGGGGCGGATTTTCGAAATAACACATAAAGGTATAACCAAGACTCTTGGCGTCAAGGTGAGGGGAACCAAGGTCAGAACTATTACAGAGACAACAACAACAATTGGGGCCAGTATAGGGACAGGAGTACAGGCAGAGATAATGGTGACTGAAAAAAGCATGAGGAGTACAAAAATGATAGAAGTGGTCTCTATGTTCCTCCAAGAAACTGTGAACCAAAGTATAACAATTAAAGGGTTGAAGATATGTTGTTGAAAGTACTCAAGCAGATGGAGGCGACATATGGACATTTTAAGGAACTCCTAGCTTATATTTCTGGTATGAACTGAAAGGTGGAATCACATTGCATTGCCATTAAGAAGATTGAGCAGTAGCTTGGTCAAATGTCTATTTATATGAACTAGAGGAAAAAGGGAACGCTTCCTAGTAATACAATTCAGAATCCAAATAATGATAGTCATTGCATGTCTATCACTACTAGGAGTGGGAAGGCGATAGTTGATCCTCCTATACGGGTTGTGACTGATGAGATAGTCAAGCCCTAAGTTATTGATGATGATAGGGTGGCAGACTCCAAAGAACAGGTTTTGATTGATGATGCAGTTGAGAAGACAACTCCTAGTAATGTAGAGGAGCATGGGTATGGAAAAGGGAAAGAGAAGGAGGTAACTCAAAAGATAACGCTCATTCCTAGACCTCCTCCCCCTTTCCCAAAGAGGCTGAAGAAGAAGGTTGAAGATGGGAAGTATCACAAATTTATTTCAATGCTGAAACAATTATCTATGAACATCCCATTAGTTGAGGCACTTGAGCAAATGCCTGGCTATGATAAATTTATGAAGGATCTTTTCACTAGAAAGAGGACTGTGAGCTTTGAGCCTGCTGATTATCTGCACCACTGTAGTGCAGTAGCATCTCGGTCTCTTGTGCAGAAGAAAGAAGACCTTGGAGCTTTCACCATACCGTGCACTATCAGAGCCTTTAACTTTGCTAAGGCTTTATGTGATCTGGGTTCTAGTATTAATCTAATGCCGTTAGCAGTGTTTAGATAGTTGGACTTGGGAGCCCCCAAACTGACTACAATGTGACTATTGATGGCAGATCGCACGGTGAAAAATCCGGTGGGGATTTTGTATGATGTGTTAGTGAAGGTGGAGTCCTTTATATTTCTGGCTGACTTTGTTAGTCTGGACTGTGAGGGTGATTTCAAAGTCCCCATTATCGTTGGGTGACCATTCCTCGCCACCAGGAGTGCTCTTGTAGACATAGAGACCAGACAACTGAAATTTCGGTTGAACAATGAAGAGGTGACATTTAATGTGTGCCGGTACATGAAACAACCAAAGGACATGCAGGTGGTCTCAGTGATTGATGTTGTGATAGCTGAGCTTCCAATCATGCCTATTGATGAGAGGGTGAGTATTGAGGACTTAGAAACAGCGTTGATGAATGTTGATGCTAAAAAGATTAATGGGGGTGATGAGATCGTTAATACACTTGTATGTATGGGGTCGTACACTTATGCTTTGAAGAAGATTGATCTTGATCTGAAAAATCATGCGACTCCACCTGCCAAACCATCTTGTGAGGAGCCTCCAGTATTGGAGCTCAAGTCACTCCCATCTCACTTACGATATATATTTCTGGGGACCAAAAATACATTACCGATCATAGTTGTAGCTGACTTGGTGGAATGGCAAGTGGAGGATTTGGTCTCCATTATGAAGAGGTATAAAAACGCCATTAAGTGGACCATGCAGATATTATTGGGATCCCATCCGGTATTTGCACACATAAGATCCAGCTTGAGCCAGATTGTATTTCGAGCATTGAACATCAATGTAGGTTGAATCCTCCTATGCAAGAGGTGGTCAAGAAGGAAATTATTAAGTGGTTGGATGTAGGTGTAGTTTACCCTATTGCTAACAGCAAATGGGTGAGTCCAGTTCAGTGTGTACCAAAGAAGGGAGGAATCATTTTGGTACCAAATGCTAACAATGATCTCATTCCACTGAGACCAGTCACATGTTGGAGAGTATGTATGGACTATCGGAAGCTAAACCACTGGACTCAGAAAGATCATTTTCCGATGCCATTCATGGATCAGATGCTAGACTGACTTGCATACAGAGGGTTGTACTACTTTCTAGATGGTTATTTAGGGTACAATCAGATCTCTATAGCCCCCAAAGACCAAGAGAAAACTACTTTCACCTGCCCCTATGGGACATTTGCTTTCAAGAGGATGTCGTTCAGGTTATGTAATCACCCGCCACTTTTCATCACTGCATGATGTCCATATTCTCTAACATGGTGGAGGACACCATTGAAGTCTTTATGGATGATTTTTCTATGGTGGGTGACTCATTTGATGATTGTTTGGCTCACCTGAGCAAGGTGCTGCAACGATGTAAAGAGACCAACTTGGTGCTTAATTGGGAAAAGTGCCATTTCATGGTCAAAAAGGGTATAGTGCTCGACCACAAGATTTATGGTAAAGGCATTGAGGTAGACAGAGAAAAAATTGATGTAATTGCTAGTCCACCACCTGCAATTTCTATAAAGGGTGTTCAAAGCTTTTTGGGTCATGTAGGATTTTATCGGAGATTCATCAAATATTTCTCAAAGATTTCACATCCCTTGTGCAAGCTACTTGAGAAAGAAGTGAAGTTTGTGTTTGATGATGCATGTTTGAAGGCTTTCGAATGCCTAAAGGAGAGATTGACTACTGCCCCAATCATTATGGAACCTAACTGGTCCTTATGTTTGAGGTTATGTATGATGCTAGCGGAGTGGCCCTGGGAGCTGTTTTGGGCCAAAGGCGTGAAAAGATTTTTCATCCTATTTATTATGCTAGCAAGGAACTTAATACAGCTCAGAAGAATTACACCATGACGAAACAAGTGTTGTTAGCTGTGGTATTTGCACTCGAAATGTTTCGAACATACTTGCTTGGAACTAAGGTGAGAGTTCATATAGACCATGTAGCTCTGTGTTATTTGATGGAAAAGAAGGTTGCCAAACCATGGTTTATTAGATGGGTTCTGTTACTGCAAGTTTGAAGTTAAGGACCGGAAGGGGATGAAAAATCAGGTAGCGGATCACTTGTTGAGATTAGAGGCAGATGCAACACTTAGAGATGAGCTTTATATTGATGACACATTCCCCGATGAGTAGGTTTTGGCTTCTTCCCAGGATCTCATCCCATGGTTTGCGGACTTTGCTAATTTTCTGGTGAGTGATGTGGTACCAAAAGATTTATCTTTTCACCAGCGAAAGAAATTCATATATGATGTGTAGAAGTTTTTCTGGGATGAGCCTTACCTATTCCACATATGTGTTGATGGGGTAATTTGGAGATATGTGCCCGAAGCTGAAATGTTGAGCATATTGGAGGCTTGTCACTCATCCCCTATTGGGGGTTATCATAGCGGGATTCACATAGCCCACAAAATTCTGCAATGTGGGTACCATTAGCCTACCATTCACCAAGATGCACATGATTTTACAAAGGCATGTGATGCATGCCAAAGGCAAGGAGGAATGAGCTCCCTCTTACTCTTATCCTTATCATTGAGCTGTTTAATGTTTGGGGCATTGACTTCATGGGCCCATTTGTGAGCTCAAATGAGATGAAGTACGTACTTGTAGCTGTGGACTATGTTTCTAAGTGGATGGAGACAATTGTGCTTTCAAACAATGAAGGTAAGAATGTCACAGCGTTCTTGAAGTGGAATATTTTCTCCAGATTTGGGACTCCTAGAGCCATCATTAGTGATAAGGGTTCGCACTTCTGCAACCAGTTGTTTCAGATTTTTCTTGAGAAATATGGGGTGAAACACAGGGTGGAAACACCTTATCATCCATAATCTAATGGGCAAGTTGAAGTCTCCAACCTGGAGATAAAGACCATCTTAGCAAAGAATGTAAATGCTAATCTGACAGATTGGTCTAGGAAGCTGGATGATGCATATGGGCTTATCGGACCGCATTCAAGACCCCTATAGGTATGTCACCTTATCAGCTTGTGTATGGGAAAACGTGTCATCTTCTGGTCGAACTTGGGCACAAAGCCATGTGGTCACTCAAGAAGCGAAATTTGAATTGGAGCAATGCTACAAACTTGAGGCTTGATCATTTGAATGAGCTAGATGAGTTTCATTTGAAAGCCTATGAAAGTTCAAAAATTTATAAAATGAGGATGAAGATACAACATGACCGGAAGATTGAGCAAAGAGAGTTCAGCCCTGGAGATATGGTGTTGTTATTTAATTCTAGGCTTTGTTTATATCTTGGCAAGTTGAAGTCCAAATGGTTGGGACCATTTAAGGTGGTCCAAGTATTCTCCTATGGTGCAATTGAGTTGGAAAATCATGAAGGCAAACGGTTCAAGGCGAATGGCCAATGGGTGAAAGCATATCTGGGGAAGAGTGAAGAAATCAAACTGGTGGAACTTTGGGCTTTGGGTGAAGTCTGAGTAACCCAGGGACTTGCGTCGTGCTACGGCGTTAAATCAGGCGCTGCATGGGAGAAAACCTATGGAGGTATCCTGATGAAGTCTGAGTAATTAACATGCCCACATCGTGCCGCGACGTAAATCAGGTGCTTCTTGGGAGGCAACCCAAGTTGTAATTATATTATATATGTAGTGTCCACAGGTGCTGAAATGTGTAGGTTGAAGGAAAAAGGAAACTCAGATGATTCAGTTCAGACTTGAAACCACAAGCCTCAGAATAAGCTGTTATAACTTGGTACGGCTCGTTGTTTTAAGTCATTGTTACTAACCTAAGTGCCCACTTTCAGAAGTGATCCAACGGGCACTCAAAATTGACTGTACTTAGTTGAGATGGGTTGTAGGATCACACATGCTAATCACTTCCTGCAGGTTTGAAATTCATGGAACAAACCTATGGACGGACAGTATAGGTCGTTGTGAGAATAAAAGGTCCGTTTATGTGCCCGTAGGTTCCACAGGTAAGTTTTTTGAACTCCACTAACGGGAAGAAGGTACGGGTTGTTGGTAGCTTACACAGCCCATTGGACGAGTCGTGGTTAAAAATAAAAATTAAAAAAAATGCCCGACCCAACTCACCCACACCACACTTGCTTAAAACCCTACAAACCCAATTTCACTCATTATTCAAAATCATTCTCGGCCATTACTCCCTCCCAACAAAAACAGAAACCAATACGAAAAGCATTACTCCCACAAGTCCGGGACTGAATTGACGAATCCCCCATATCTAAAAAGCTTGATTTTGTCTGTCCCTGCTAAAGTGAGTTCAATTTATATTTTTTTTTATTTTTTTTATGTTTTTACCCAATCGCTGATACCCTTCTGGTTATAGATACATCAAATTTTGGTTGCTTAATTTCTGTTTGAGGGAGTATGGCTAGATTTTAAAACTGAATCAAAGCCTAATAGCTTGACTAACTAATTTGTGTAATATGAAATTGTGGTGGGGGTAAAGGCTGAGTAATCCCCAAACATTTGCTTCAAATGCCTAAAATAACACTTGGATTTTACCAAAGCGTGAATGGAACAGATGCGGGTGAGGGCAGGCTATGCGACCCAATCAATGACCGGTTGTACCCCACAACAACTCGTTGATCGGGTCGTTGGGACTGCTCAGGGATCCCAGACACTAGTCTCATAACAACTAATTCAACAAGCCATTGGTTCACATTACGGATCGTTGAACTAGTCGCTGTGCAAAGGTTCCAAACCTAAAGCACTGTACTCCCCTAGCACGGACCACTAAGACAGACCGTTGTATATTACAATGGACCATTGCATTGGCTCGTGGATAAATACTGACTTGACAACTTTCAGAGAGTGATTCAACTACCATATAAATGGGTCATCATTTTGTACAATTACCCGTACTGATGGTCGTCTGTTATGACAGAGAAACAATATTAATATATATCTTGTCCTTCTTTTATGAAGCTAATGATTTGTCTCACAAGTACAATGACTTCAACAGGCAACAAGAAGCAACAGGAAGCTGCCGCACGGAAGGAAATTGCTAAAAAACGGCAAGTCGGGGATGAGTCAGAATTGAAAAGCTCTAGTGGTTCAGAGGTGCACTATAACATTAAAATCTCCGATGAGTCTCTAGTGGTCACCACTAGGGCGAAATCCAAAGCCAAGGAAGCTGCAGTGGCTACTTCTCCACTTTTCTAGTCTAAAGAGGGAGGAGAAGAGGCATCTGATGGTGATGACCCTCTTGCAGATGATACAGAGGAGGGAAATGATGATGTTGAGGAGTCAGGGGATGATGATACTAAGGCAGAGGAGTCCGGTAACAAGGAGAGTGTTGCTGAAAAGTCTGGTGAGCAGGTGGAGGACTCTGACCCAGCTACCACACCAGAAGCGAGTTCCAAAAGATGGTTTGTACAGGGCTCCCAGGATGTGTATTATGCAGGGCTTTCTCTCAATGACAAAGGGAACCCCACCCGTAGTATTCAGGAGGATCCCAAGATCCAGATCAATGTCCTGAATGAGGTTTGAGAGCTTAAAAGGCTCTTTGAGGGCTACAACATGCATTGGATGGCCAAGACTCTGGGAATATAGCATGGAGATGGTGCATGAGTTCTACACAAATTACTACTACACCCTGGAAACAAAGGCTCCCTCAAAGAATGCAATTAAGAAGGAACCCGTGCTAGACTCTGTACGGGTGAGAGCTATCCTAATTGAAATATCTGAGTGTACCATCACCCGGGTCTTGATGGGTGGTGACTATACAATGCCAACCTGAACTACTGAGTATGACCACTAGATGGAGGCAATGAAAGGGATTAGGAAATTAAGCACCGAAGACAATTTGATGCATTTTCAGTAGATGGCTAATATTATTGCTGAGGATAAGGAGGAATAAGAATGTGTCACAAGTAGGAAACCGATCTAGAAGGCTTCCCTGAACTTCTTGGCCAAGTTATGGTGGTCCATTCTCTGACATCGGCTCGCGCCTACAGTGAATGATAATGTTTTGAGCATGGATAAGGAAGCTTTGGTGGCATACATTATGTTTGAGTACCTACTGAACACTCCCTATATTATTGCCACAGAGATTCAGGAGAGGGTGGTCAAAGATCACACTACGCTTCCGTTCCCGAGCCTGGTTTACCAGTTGTGCATGGAGTCAGGAGTGCCTATCTTCACAGATATTGATAATTTGATTACTAACATTAGGACAGAAGACATAGAATTGATTAAGGATGATTTAAATCTGGTTGCCCTGGTCCGAGTTCCATTTGATGGACCCAGATTGAGTGAGAGTGCACCAGGAGGAAGTGAACAAGGTGATACATCTTGCCAGGTTGAGCAGTCCATGGAGTTCACTTCCACTCAAGCCGATGATGCCATAGCTACCACTCCTATTCCATTAGGTAGCATAGCCCAGTCCATTCCCACTGGGTACTTACTGGTCCTAGAGACTGACATGAGAAAGATGGCGAAGAGATTGATCTTTACTGAGCGGAAGATTGACATGTTGCTCGAGCAAGTCAAGCTGTGGGTAAAAAAGGAGATAGAAGATGCAGCATGAGGGTTACACATGAGATTGGATGGTTTTAAGGCATGCCTCAACTAGTCTCGGTCTGATGCTTAGACCCAGAATTGGGACACGATGGAGAGAGAGCTAGCAACATTGAGAGCCTCCATGGTAGAGTTGTCATCCAGACTGACTCCACTATTACCACTGCAGACTTTGTCAGTAATAGAGGAGGACCTGGATATAGAGATTCCTCAGTTCTTTGACCTCGAGCCGACCCCACATGAAAAAGGCAAAAAGAAGTGGGCCGTCGAGGGAGCGGAGGATGAAGAAAGAAGAAAATGAAAGAAGGAAAAGAGGGCATTGAAGGCTGCCCTCAATGATAGCCGACACACCACCAAAAAACAGGAGAGAGAGATATACTAAAGAGGATAAAAGGTGCTGACAGCTCTGGTGTGCGGGTGGTGCTCGAGGAGAGTGGGGGCACAGTTAATTCCCCTGTGCGGACAACTTTAGAGAATGCACAGGCCACAATTGGTGCCACTGCTACATAAGCTAGAGTCGTGACTGAGACTCCAGCTTTTTAGGATTCTAGGGTTGCATCCACACCCCCGTTGACCAGATCACAGGCGTCTAGGACGCCCAGGTATGTCCCTGTTCCCATGTTTTACTTTTAAATTGCATCGAGGATGCCCACATGATTTTTTTGATGGGTGTGGGTTAGTACTTGATTTTTGTTGAACATAACTCGAGGGTTCTTACCGGATGTATTTTCCTCGGATGTTCTTTATCTAGTAGAACTGACATGTTTAGGGTTTTTGTTTTATTTTGTCTTGTTGGTTAACTGGAAGAAAAATAGGAGGCATAAGAGTAGTCAAGTAAAGCATGTGATGAACTAATTTTGTGATGTATGTTAAAATGACACCCCTCCTAAATGCTTTTGTGTGAATATACTTATACTGTGGGGCATGACCAATGTGGATCTTTGTATGGCATCAAAGGTATCGCTAGGATAATTAATGCCTAAGATGTGCATGAACCTGGTAGTTGGAACCTAGCCGTGCAATCAAGTGCTTGTGTGAGTGAGGCATATAGTTAGTTCTACTGTGTGTATCAATCTAAAACTTGCCTGGTCAGTCATACCAAGGTATAGAACGGGCGATTAGGAAAAGATTGTAGGACGTTTTTGATGGGTAGTCCACTTTAGCCTAAAATGACCTACCAAATGGAATGAAGTATCCCTTGATCCCGTTTTTAAGCTGAAATTGACCCTTTTAGTTGTCTAGCCAATTCACCTTCCTACTGTGATTATAATGAACCTGTTTTGGTCGTAGTCCCTCCTTGGACACTGTGAACCTCAACTCAGGCAAATTGCCTCAGTTGAGGGTGGCTATTATAGGGGTGAATAAGAAGAGTAGGGTGAGAAATAATTGAGAAATGCAAACTAAAGGCGGGTGCGGGTCAAATTTATTAAAAAAAAATGGGGGAAAGAGAAAAAGAGATGCTTGAAAGGAGGAAAACCGCACCCGTAGCTGTAAAAGAAAGGTAAAGAAGAGGAATGCAAAGGAAAAAAGGGAGAAAAAAAGGTTAAGTGGAGCCAAAGTTAGTGTAGTGCTAAGGAGGGTTAAGTTACTATGCCCATGTCTACCATACCTAACACTGAGCCTACATTACAAGCTGAAAAAAGTCCTATAGTGATCTTAGTTCAACCGTCTGAAAACCAAGGTATTGAAAGTAAAGGTAAGCTTATGGTATTGTATGTGCACAGTTAGAATTTCTTTGTGAGATTGAGTGAGTTCTTACCCAGTCCCAAGATAAAACATTGTCATGATCCTATATATATATATGTGGGGGGGGGGGCTTCTTTGCGGTGAGGGCACGTGATTGCATTGGTTGATTGCTAGCGTACCTAGGAGAAAACATAGTGGTGTGGGCTTGGCTGTGTAGTGATAATATGATGCCATCCTTCGATCCTATTGTTTCATGCTGAGAAGTGCTGAGTCGTCACACTAGTTTTTGTTTTAACACGGTAGGAGGGAGTTTGATTGAGTGAACATCTTGTATGCTTTGTGAGTTTGGACTGCTATGCATCTCCTAGGTTTTCTCTAGTTAAGCGTCATCATGGGTTGATTTTATTTTGTTTACCTGAGGACATGAAAATAAACAGTTGAGGGTGTTGATGTGCTGTGATTTTACGGCACTAGCAATGCTTAAAACCCTGTGAATGTGCTTGACTTTAGGTACATTTATGTGGATATGATGCATTTTGGTAGTTTTGTAGGTAGAACAAGCCGTGGGAGTTAAAACTGAGAAAAGAATAGTAAAAGGGGAAAAAGCCTTAGACGAGCCTTACTACGGACTATTGGTCCTTACCATGGGCTATCCCGGGTAGTATTTACATCCAATTCAGAGAAGTGGTTAAGTAGAGTGCCAAGCAACATCTGAAACCCACTGAATGTAGCAACATACATGAACCATCCTGATCGGTCCTGGTCTGACTCATAGAGGATGTCAAAATGAATCTCATTCAATGTATGGAAACTACGGACTGTATGAATTTATAATGGACTATCTTGTCTGGTCGTGGGAAGCATCAGAGACGAATGATTAGAGAAGGGATCATTCAACGGATAGACAGAACGGGTCATGTCATCAAAGGACGGGTTGTCCTGAGCACCTGTACTCTGAGGATCAGAGACCATGTTCAGGAGGCCAGGAAGAAACGAATAGAACTAATGACTCATAGAATCTCATAATGAGCAATTGTCTGAAGCCAGATGCCTACAAAAAGATAAGTTTGAGGGGAACAACGGCTGGACCAACGAACACTCCAATGGACCGTTGAAGTTTTCGACGAACCGTGGTACCTGTCGACACTAGAATCTAAGTTGATTTAGGAAAGGATTTGTTTTACATCTATAAATATTTTATTTAGGTTTATTTTATAGTTTATGCTTTTGTTACAACTTTTTACCATATTGTTCATTATTGTTGATTAACATTAAGGTTCAAGAAACAAGTTTCATAATTTTGTTCTTGAATTCGTGGATTTAAACAACTTTGGAGTATTAATCTTAGATTCTTGTTGATTTATTTAAGACACGTGGTTTCTTCTATGAATATTTATAAGTTGCAATTATGATTTCTAATTGTGATCTTTCAAGCATGAGTAGTTAAACCCATGGCTAGGGTTGTGGGAACCATGATGACTTAATAGACAAAAATACTTAGTGAATATTGAATGGGGTTTATGCATGTATTGTTTTCCCCTTCGTTTTAATTATTTCTTAACGGTTGCAAATGTTAGAATTTTCCCTGTTCTTACTCACCATATCAAGGGAGTAATGAATGGGGAAAGGAATTAACAACAGAGATTTGAGGCTATCAACCCTCATCTAATAGCTTGACCTTGTTCGAGAATAGCTAATCCGATACCAAGGGTAAGGGGAAATCAACCCGCATACGGATCAAGTTGCTGGTGATAATAATCTAAGTAGGGGATCAACCATTTAGGTGAAGTTAACTTAACAATATTGAATGTTAGACACCAGAATAGATCACTTGTATAAAACGCCTTGTGGTTATGAAGTCATGCGGAACAAAATCCTAGTCAACTCACTCTTTGAATTCAATCAATTTTAAATCAAAGTTCTACTCATTACTCTCTACTGTTTTCTAATATTTCTTGTTACAATTTGTTACACCCCGTAAAATGCCCGACACATAGATGGCCTATTCGCGTGTTGGTTAAGAGTATTTGAAAGCCATACATGCTAGAAAAAGGCCCGGAAAAAGACCGGACAAGAAACCTGTCG
>JACEIK010003647.1:98440-124861 GCA_018107945.1 Datura stramonium | reverse complement strand
GTATTTACAGCCGTTATATAGCCCATTGTTTCCAGAAATCTGAGATAGAGCTAGCCAGGCACCAGATGTGCTTTGGCTCACCAGTTAGCAGTCCAGGTCCTCCTAGGGCACCAGGTGCCAGTCATACCCCCCAAGGCGGGGCGTGACACAATTTTCCCCCATAGGAAATAAGTAAGCCAGTAGTAGTAGCTAAGCTCATTAACTAAGGTCCTCTCTATATTCCTCGAGGGATTCGACCCCAACCTTGGTTGGGTTCTATATTTGAACATTGACTGCTTTATATCTCATTGTGAAGTGTAATTTGGGAGATATCAATGCTCTACTCCTATGATCACCTCTAGTATTGGATGGGACTCTAGCTGAAATGGAGCTGGGGTTGATGACCTTAGGATACACTTAAACGTGATACTCTGATACCAAATTTTTCACAACCCGAGTATAGGCCCCGAACGTAACATCGGACCTAGAACTACGAATGGCTCCAAGCTAACCCATGGTACATACATAACATAAGCATAAGTATAAAATAAGCAAAAATAATAACAAGATATAATATAAGTAGAAGTATAAGATATTATAAAACTCATCAACTAGGAAAACAAGTTAATATAATTGAATATCTACGCATCAAGTCTGAAAATCCTCTAAACTCATAAGATGAGTTGAAGGGAAAAACCCCCAACTAGATTTACTAAGTCTAAAGACTAAAATAAATGAATTAAACATAATCTATAGAATATATCCTCAAATTATGAGGACTCACCACAAGCTGATATTGAAGTTGGGACAAGAGTGGATCTAACAACGGGGCTAAGATTGATCACCTGAACCTATATCATGAGATGATATAGCACAAAATATGCGATTAGTACTTTGAATGTACTGAGTATGTAAAGTATGTAAAGCATGAGAGTAAAGATGACATGATGTAAATCATGATCGTGATGGTCATAAAACATAAGTTGTTCATCATAAACTGAAGTATAATGACCCAAGGTTTTGAAAGTAAAATCATAAAGCTTAATAGGTTTGAAATCATGAATAAAAATCATAAACTGATCAATGGGTTAAAAATATATAAAACATGATATCATATATCCTGAACATGAAAAACATAAAACATGAGGAACAATAGGAGATTCTCATAACCGACATACTCCATGTGAGCATCATAGAGCCCAACATTTGCCCCTGGTTAGGAGGGAGTCTATACCTTGCCAAGGATAAGAACCATGAAGGCGTGATATCACTCATGAGCCCAATAGCGTAAGGGAGATAGTCTCACATGGAGAGGACTCTTTAGGCTAGGGGCAAGGTAGACACACTCTACTAGCGAGGATCCTTTATCCTACAATGACACATAGTTTTGAGACTTGGGTGCGCTGAACCCCTGCCTACTCTATAACATCCCAAAATACCCTAAGATCATATCCTAGACATAAACCAGAAAGTCAACAGAAACAAACAAAAATCCCACAGTACGAGTCATATCACGACTTGTGGTGAGTAACTACAGATCGTGACTTGACACGTGGGGAGCAGTATATGTTTTAGGGTTTCAAATACCATGAGACAAGGATGACTCATGGTAGGGTGGTATGGTTCATAGTATGAATCGTGAGATAAGGTTCATAGAAGTGTTCAGGATTTTGTTTCAAAAGACTATGAGTCTTAGTACGACTCGTAGGGAGGTGGTACGAGTTGTAATAACCGTCCATGATTATAGAATGAACAATATGTCTTGGGAGGTATGAGTAATAGGTAATATATCATAAGATCATGGTACGGTTCGTTCCATCTGTCCGTAAGGTGAGATATTGTACGCCTCATACTTTTAGGCTTAGTTTGAAACCCTTCTAGGTATGTGGATAGACCCAAATACAATGAATTTTATGGAAACAAGGTTTTATTATCAATTCTTAAGTGTAAGAAGAGCATTGGATACAAGTTAAGGTCATAAGGAACCTCTAGCATAAAGTTGAATTGGAGAGTTTTCCAATCGATTGAGTTTTTCACATAAGTTCTTACAAGGGTAAATTTTAAATGATCATAACTCCCATTTAAAGAAAATTTCTTTTGATTCTTCTTTCTAAGGCATCCAACCTTGCATCAATCGGACTTAGGAGTAAAAATTTATGACCAGTTTAGTGAAGTACTTTCAGGTTTGACGGATAGGACAAGCCCAATCACTATGGGTCATGGTACCACTCATGGTATGTAGGTATGACTCATACCAAGCACCCATAACAAGAGTTTAAGAAAGAATTAAGACACCCAGAAGCCATGGATTTTCACACCACAACCCATGGTATGTCAGCACGAGTCATGGTACGGCTTGTGACAGCTGGCAAACAGTTTTTAAGTACGATTCTTCAGGGGTACTTTTGTAATTTTCTCTAATTTTAACTCTTAAACTAAGTCATTTTTGCATTCCTAAGGGGTGTATTATAGGGTTTAACCTAGATTAAATCCTCATTCCCTTCAAATATCCATAAGTTAAAGTTTCTCTCTCAAAGAAGGCTAGGGTTCTTCACCATCCTTTTCCAAATTTCTCTTGGATCTTCAAGTAAAGTTACAAATTCATCAAGCCCAGGTATGTAGGGTCATGAATGGAGAATTTAATTCATCCTCATTTTATTTTTAAGTTGAATTCATGATTTCCATCATTCCATGTCCTAAAATTTGAAATTGAAGGGTTGGGCTTGATTGTTGTAGAATTCTTTCATGTTCTTATATGAAATCATTCCCCTTAGGATTCAATTCATTTTTTATGATGATGACTACATGTCTCCTAATCAAATTCCTCATGAATCTATGAATTTCATGTTTCAAGAATGATTTGATGAACTTCTAGGGTTAGACCCAAATTGAGTGAACCTCTATGATTCTCTTATGATTTCAAGTCTCTAATGATTCAACCCATGTTTTATGATTATGAATGCATGTTTTCTACTATATCCTCTCATAAATTTATTATGCTCAAGTTACGATGATTTTCTCAAAGTATGCATGATTTCATGAATTTCAAGCTTATGTATTATGGCTGACTCAAGGACCTTGTTTCATGGTTAGTTCACGTATTTCGGGAATGTTTATGAACCTCATGAGTTATAACTAGCCACATGTAAAAATCAAGTATGTTCAATGATGATGTTTATGAGTCATGTGCATGTTTTTGAGAGTAGTGTCTAGCACCAAGTAGGCTAGGCGTTCAAGAAAAGCTCAAGTCTCATAACTATGTGCTACCATAGTATAAGGGATCCTCGATATTAGAGAATGTTTCCCTTAGCGCGAGGAATACAAGATAATCCCTATTGGAGAGTGTCTCTCTTGCCTCAATGGGCGTATGCAAGGGTCATCATTATTGGAGATTGTTGCCTTGAGTCACTAGTAATATCATTTCATTTTATCATTCTTTGCCCTGGCAAGGCTTAGGACAACTCTGCCCACTTGAGCGAGATAGTTGGGGCATCACATAAGCTCTATCATGATTGTGTCGGTTCTGATGAGTCTCCCACTATTTCTTAGTTTCTCTCTCTCTCTCTACATATATATATGTGTGTGTGTGTGTGTATTTATGTTCATGTTTCATGATTTTACGACTTATGATGATTTGGCTCAAAAATACGCTTTATGAGGATTTTACTTACGAACTCAGTCATTATCATCCATATATTATAGTTTTTCAAACCTTGAGCCTTTATGATAAATTCACGATCAAATCTCATGTTTTATACAATCTTTCACTGTCTTACTAGCATGTTTTACTTACTCTGTATATTCAGTATATTCAAAGTACTGACTGCATACTCTATGCTATATCATTTCATAATATAGATCTAGGTACTCAGACTCAATCCCGCGGTTAGATACGTTTCGAACTTGATCAACTAGAAGTGGTGAGTCCTCATCCTTCGAGGACTAGAGTTATCTACTTCATTTAAGTTCTTTTACCTTGTTTTATTTTCAGACTTTGGAGTTAGCTGGGGACTTGTCCCAGCAGCTCATCAGTTAGTAGAGGCTTTAGACATAGAGTTAGTATATTCAACTTTATGACTCAGTTTCTAAATTATTAGATCATCTTGTTATCCATAAGGAAATATATTATATTTCAGTTAGCTTCCGCTTAGTTTTCCTAAGTTATATTGTGCTAATAATATACTATGCCATTGGTCAGCTTGGACCCATTCGTGGTTCTAGATCCCGTGTCATGGTTCGGGGTCTATCCTCGGGTCATGATAAACTTGGTATCATAGCAAAGGTTTAAGGGTGTCCTAGGATGTATGAAAGTCATGTTAAGTAGAGTTTTTTTTCATGGATGTGAAGCACACCACACACATGGGAAAGGGGCTACGAAGCATTTTAGGAAATTTACCTTCTTTTATGATTCTATTTATTGTTATGAGTCCAACTCACTATATTTCTCTAACTTGAGCTTTATGTGTTCGTAGGAAATGCCTCCCAGATGAGCAAATGGAAGGAGAAACAACAATGGGCACCAGCCAGCCTCACCTGCTTTAGTAGACCCGATGAATGCGTAGGTTACCTATGTCGAGTTTTGGGCCGCATTCCAGGTATTGGCTTAGGCCTTCATGGCATAGGCCAACTATTAGGCAGTGGCACCCATGAACCCTAATGGGAATACTATGGCGGTAAAGGTACGAGATTTCATTAGGATGAATCCACTGGAATTCTTTGGGTTGAAGGTAGACGACGATCCACAAGAGTTCATAGATGAGATTTAGAAGATTACCCAGATTATGGGGATCTCCAGGGAGAAGAGTGCTGACTTAGCCTCCTATCAGCTGAAGGAGGTAGCTCAGATACAATTCAGACAATGGAAGGAAGATTGTAGGACAGGTGCAGCTCCGGTGAGTTGAAATAAGTTTGTGACAGCCTTCTTGGACACGTTCTTTCCCCGAGAGTTGAGGGAAGCAAAGGCTGCAGAGTTTGCCAACTTGAAACAGAATGATATGATGGTACATGAGTATGCTTTGAAGTTCACTCAACTATCGAAATACGTTTCACAGATGGTTTCCGAGCTGAGGGCTCGCATGAGCAAGTTTGTAAATGGAGTATCAAACTTAGTGGTCAAGGAGTGCAGGACTGCTATGCTTATCAATTACATGGACATTTCCAGACTCATGATCCATGCTTAACAGATCGAGGAGGAAAATTTAAAGGAATAGGAAAGGGAGAACACGAGAGCCAGGATAGGAGGTTCAAAGTATTTCCATCAGAGGATGGGTGGTAGACACCACTCATAGTCTCACAGAGACCATTAGCCCCAACACCGTCAATAGCCAGTGCCCCGTCTAGACCTAGGGTAAGGGAGATTACATATCCAGCTTGCAAGAGCTATGGAAAAACTATTTGGGAGAGTGAATGTCTAGTTTAGGTGCTTGCTTTTGGTGCCGTAAGTCGGGCTATATGCTCAAAAATTGCCCAGCAGCCAAACGGGGTGAAGGTAGAGCCCCAGCCGCCTCTTTAGTAGCTCGGATAGCCTATCCACCTCATTAAGGCGTATCAGCTGGTCCAGGTAGTGGACAATGTTAGGATCGCTTCTACGCCCTATCATCATGTCAGGATCGAGGAAACTTGTTGGAGGTAGTCGTAGGTATGTTAGGAGCTTTTCATGTTAATCCTTGCATGTTGTTAGACCCAAGAGTCGCAGTATAAGGTATAAGTTATATTTTAGCATTCTAGCATGAAATTTATCCCGTGGATGGTATGAAATGGTTATAAGTACGAAGCCTTTAGTTATCGCTTTGGAGGCTAATGAGAAGTCAAGAGTTAGTGATGTTAGCCTAGCCTTAAGAAGGGATCCAAGAGCCTTAGAATGATGACTTTAATCTAAGGGGGATATGATAAGTTGAAGGTCCTATTCAAATCTTGAGTTGTTTCAAGTAGGGGAGTTCCAGAAATGGTAGCCTTGGGGTGTCGATCCTTTCCTAATTAGATGTTTTCCCTTATTTTTCAGTCGACGTTACGCTTTACTCATGCTTATATTCAGGTTCTCTAAATGATAGGTAACTGCTTCAGAAAGGATCCCAGTCTTACTCTCAGTCAGATCAGTTATCTTGTCAGCTATTCAGATATCAGAAAGTAGTTTCGGGATTTATAACTCCATCCTTACCATCTCAGTTCTAGTGTAAGGAAATAATTCCTTCTTAGTACTCTGCTCAGTTTTATGCCAGTTTCATGTCCTTTAGTTCTTCTCATGTCTTAGCATGCATGTCAGATCCACAAATTCAGTTCAGCTATGTATCTCAATTCGGAGTTAGTCACTCCATCAGTGTAGCATTTAGTTTTGGGATTTTCAACTCTTTCCCTATCTTTTCAGCTTTGTTCGTCTCCATTCAAGGATGAATGTTCCAAGGGGGAGATAATGTAATAATGAGTTGGTAGTTTACCACTTCACTAGGCTCTTAAACATGAGTTTTTGCTTAGTTTTTCGGGGTCATTTAGGTGGATTTTATGCCATTTTTCTTTGATCTTTGCAGGTACTTAACTTGAATAGGAAAAGCATGAAATTGAGCAAAAAAAGTATGAAAAAAAAGAGATGAGGACCGGCGCTCCACCGGCGAAATATCGGTTGATCATAGTTCTACACTCTGCTGATGAAGAACAATACCGGTGGGATGTAGATCAACACCGACGAACCAACGATGCTAATGACGAAGGTCTATGGAACTCACAAATCATTGGCCAAAACTGACCGACGGATTGGGGATGAGCACCGGCGAACCGCCGGTGAATCACAAGTGACGCCCGTCTGCACAGGGGTAAAAATGTCTAGCTCAAAAAAAGAGGAGAAATAATATACCCTATTTTTTTACATCTTAAAAAGGAATTGAAAATTCCATTATTCCATATCAATTTTCATTATTCTATTGGAATTGTATTGAATTAGAGAGAAAAAAAGAAGAGAGAAGTAGAGAGAGAAGCACGCATCTTCTTCCTCCTTGAAAAGGTAAAAAACTCCATTGGAGATCAGACCTTTGAGCTTGAATTTTTCTTACTCATTTTGTTGAATTGATGTTGAATTGTTATTGAATGCAATATCTTCTTCTACTTATATGAATAGCTAAATTCCTTACTAGAGGTGTGTGGATGATTGGGATTGATTTGAATTGGGTATTGTTCAATTGATCTTAGATTTACTCAATTAGTATAATTCTAATGTTTCATCTAAGTTTTAATGTAAATACTCATAGTTGCAAATGTGGGTTATTTTTACTTACTCTAATTTTTCTTGAAAAAGGAATTTAGAGTATGGGTGATGAAACATTAGTGGGTAATTGGGTATTGATCAAGTGGGGTTGGTCTAGAAATAGAAAAAATCTATTGTCAAACACCCATTGAGAATCAAAGCTAGAAATAGTTGATTCTTACCCAAGTTGATATGGCTGTAGTGAAAAAGGCTTTAGGGTTTGAGAAAACCCGAGGTATAAGGCATATAACTGGTTGAGAAACACAGGATGTCATCTTGTCCATAACTAATTATACTATTGAGTAAGGCTAGGAGATGTTAACAATTTCAATCAAATAATGCCCCGGTAATTTCACACCCCTAGTAGTCTGTCCCTTGGTATTTTCTATACTTTGTCCCTGTTTTCGTGAGCAAGTTTTGTAGTTTAATTGTCAAGTAGTGATTTCCCAAAATTTTACTTTATTGTTGTTGAAACATTGATGCAAATTACTTCAACTTGTAGACAACTCTTGCGTGATCAACTAATATTCCCTGTGGGATTCGAATTCGAGACTCATCGGGTATATGTGTTTTGTCAATGAGTTTTTACACTCCATCCTAGCGAGGAGTGAATTTAGATGTTACTAAAAATGGCGCCGTTTCCAGGGAATGTAGTTTAATAGTCTTTAATTGTTTGTTATTTTGAATTTATTTGTTGCATATTGTTTGATTTGAGTTTACTCTTGTGATTGGTGCTGTTTAGGTTGATTTTGATATGAGTCAACACTCACAAGAAGGAGAAGATTCGGTAGATGGGCATATGGATCATGAGGATGATGATCCCGTGATGCCCAATGTAGCCGGTTCCATTCGCCTACCTCCTACTGTAGGGAATGCAATATTTCATATGACAAGTACAATACTGCACTTACTCCAAATGAAAGGGCTCTTCAGAGGGATTTCAAGTGAGGATGCGAATAGGCAAAAGTCGATTAGATTAAGGGCTCTTCCCATTTTCACTAATAGGGGAAGCAACCGCGTGGTTGGAGGAGTTGCCTCCCAGGTCTATTACCTCTTGGAATGAACTCATAGAAGCATTTTTGGATAAGTTCTTTCCTCCCTCGAGGATGTTGCAGCCGAGGGATGACATTACTATTTCTGAAAACTTGCAGGGGAATAACTCTATGAAGCATGGTTGAGGTTCAAGAAAAAAGTATCCATTTGCCCAAATCATGGTTTACCCGATGGGGTTCTACTTCATAGCTTCTATCATTCATTGGATTCTATCAGTAAGTCTGTGGAAAATATTCTTCTTGGAGTTCCATCATGGATCAGCCCTATGAAATAGCCAAAGCACTTTTGATAGAATGAGTAAGACCAATCGAGCATGGCATACTAGAGAAGCGGAGGTATCTTCTAGTGGTGTTGTTCCCAATCTTGTGACTGCTGAGATTTGAAAAAGGGATGAGGCTAGAGATGAAACTCTTTCTAAGATGATGACCCATCTAGAGTTGATGAAAAAAGATATGACGGGAGCTGGTGCAAAAAGTGTGAATGTTGTAGGTGCCCAAAGCCATCTTCAATTTGATGATGACACTTTACCCCCGAGATTTGAGGAGGAGTTTCATTACATGGCGGGGCAATTGGGGGATTCTCGCCCTGGATATCAAGGTGCCAATCAAGGTCCTTGACGCCCAAGGAAGGAGAATATAGGTTGGAGAATCTGTTGACAATCAATGATGGGGTGATAGAAATGATCGATGGGTGAATAGAGATCAAAATCGCGAAGGAGAGAGATAACACCGAAGTGCTAACCCCTATATGCCTCCTCCAAAAGAAGAAGCATCTCAAGGGCAGATAGGAGTGAGTGATATAGGAAATTCTAAGATTGAAGACAAGCTATCTTAGGTGTTGAGGAAGGTAGAATCCATCGACAGTGGGGGTTAAAGAATTAAAAAGGGAGGTGTCTAACCTCGCCCAAACAATAAGTTCCTACTCAATAAGAACTTCAGATCTGAGAAAAAGAAAATAATAAAATACCCTCTGAATTTTTCCATGGGTCTTTAGTACTAGTCGTACCTAGAAGGTACGATCCGTACTAAGACTCCTAGTATCATGGATCATAGTTACGGCTCTGAGGTACGACTCGTACCATGAAGGTATGATCCGAACCATGAGTTGTTTGAGGATACCCCTTGAAAACAATTATTCTATATTTTTCCACTACTCATGGTATGACTCGTAAGTCGATTCCACGAGTCGTAGTAAGGGTCATATAGTTGCCTTTGGACTTGACCCTTTTCAAAATTCTGGTACGATTGCCAAATATAGGGTACCACGGGTCATACTAGGTTCTGTATGAATTAATTTACATATATTTGGCTTGGGACAGTCCCAACGTGCCATCCTATGAGTCATAGTATGAACCCACGAGTCATAGGAAGGCTTGTGAAGCCTATCCTTGCCTTTGGTCATGTCAGTTGTGTAGGTAAGTTCGGTTGGGTACTCAAATTTCCTCAATCTAGGCATGCATTTTAAAACTTTTACATCTACTTAGTTCTCCCATTATGATTCACAACCCGTAACTCAGTTCTTTACAATTTAAGTTTGAATTCTAAGCATGTTTGAATTTATACCCAGTTAACACAATCATATTGCAAGTTACTAATCATTTTCCTCATCTATTTTCATGAATTTTGAGGAATCCTAGTTTTTAAACAAGTTCATATAAGAATGAAGGTCTTTTTACTCAACCCAAAGAATAACTACTTACCTAATTTTTGCAAAATCTTGCTCACTTCGTGCGTGATTCAGTGACTAGGGTAAGGATTCGACTTGAGCAATGTTAATCATGCAAAAATCATGCTCAATGGATTATTTTTCTTGAGTTACGGGTGTGAGGGAATCGTGGGATGTAATCGTGAGTTCAAGGTTTTTTTTGTGGGAGATGGGTACAAAAAATTTGGATTTTAAATATGTTAGGGTGATTTTAAAATTTCAGGTCGAGTCGGGTCGATTTAAGGATTTTGGGTCCGTCTGACTCATATCACGCCTACGAATCGTGCCTAAGACTCATAGCAGAGGTTTAAGAAAACTTACCTGTGGACTTATGAGCACATCATACGACTCATACCACGGAGGTACGAGCCATACAACAACTCGTAGGTCACCTGGACTGGAGTTTCATACTTTGCATAATTCATACCTACAGTGAGTACTATGACCCGTACAATGGAGTTACGAGTCGTGGGACCAACCGTACCATGAACTCATGCACTAGGCCATGTCTTTGCTTCTCACCATGAATTATACTACGGCCCATACAATGCTCTTACAAGTCGTACTGAGGCTTGTAGTAAAAGTCTGTACTGCAATTTTTCTGCAACCTATTTTTGTTTCACCTGCACACTGAGCACACATAAGTCAATAAACTTGGGTTGCCTCCCAAGAAGAACTTGATTTAACATTGTGGCATAGCATAGGTGGTTCAGTTACTCAGAATTCACCAAACCACCTCATGGGTTACCTTCCAAGAAGCGCCTGATTTAACATCACAGCATGATGCAAGTCTCTTGACTACTCAGACTTCATTAAAAAACTTAGAATCATCCTCATTTGCTGAGACCACCCTAAACTCATTGGGCTGCTTCATTGATCGACAGACATTGAAGGTGACCTCCTCTTTATTAAGCCTGAATTTCAGTTGGCCAGCCTCGACATCTACTAAAGCCTTCCCAGTAGCAAGGAATGGTCACCCCAAAATGATGGGGACCTCAAAGTCAACCTCACAATCTAGGATCACGAAGTCCTCTGGGATTATGAATCTCAACCTTGACAAGCACATCAAACGGGATCCCCACAGGCTTCTTCACAGTACGGTCGGCCATTAATAGCTGCATAGTAGTAAGTGTGGGGGCTCCCAATTCCAGCTGCTTGAACACAACTAATGACATCAAATTGATGCTAGCTCCCAAGTCGTAGAAAGCCTTCGCAAACTCAACATCACCAATAGTACATGGAATGGTGAAAGCACTTGGATCCTTCTTTTTTCTGGGCAAGAACTTGTGAGGCTATGACACTGCAATGATGCAAGTTATCCACTGTCTCATAGCTCATGGACCTTTTCTTGGTAACAAAGTCCTTCATAAATTTGGTGTATCTAAGCATCTGATCCAATGTCTCAACCAATGGTTTGTTTACAGATAATTGTTTAAGCACAAATAGAAATTTCTGAAGCTTACCATCTCCCGCCTTCTTATTCATTCTTTGAGGGAATGGTGGTGGTGGTTTGGGATAGCCGTATAGATTTGTGTGGCCTCTTGTTTCTTGCCCTTTTCAGCTTCAGACTCCTTTTCACCAACTGGAGCCTCAGTCAATTCAGCCGCTTCCTTAAGCTCTTGCTTAACAACCTCATCTTCATCATCAATCATGATCTCTTTCTTCCTTTGCATTGCAACTACAACTGGCAGAGGGGGATCAACTATGGTCTTTCCACTCCTAGTCTTCATACCCATACAGTGACTATCATTCTTTGGATTTTGGACTGTGTTTCTAGGAAGTGTTCCCTTTTTTCCTAGGGTTCATGGATGCCGATAGTTGAACCAATTGCTGCTCTATTTGCTTGATGGTTGTGGCAAGCGACTCAACTCTATGGCCCATGCGAAAAATATCTCCACGAATGACTTTCAACTGCTCCTCAGTGGATCTGACCTTCTTGAGCATCTCAACCATCATTTCTCCAATTTTGACTCTCCAGCCTCCCCTTTACGTGCATTAGGAGGCACATACAATTCTGTTAGGTTGTTGCGGTAACCATCATTCCTTCTCAATTCTCCCTCTCGCTCACGACCTCGGCTCTTGTCTCTATACCTATTTTAATTTCATTTGTCTTGGTATTGGTTCTTACCTTGATTTCCAGAACCTTGGCGCCAAGTGTCCTGTCCAGACCTTTGGGCGTTGGCCTGAAAATCTGCCACCTAGTTGTCCAAGAAGTTTGCCTCCTTCTCAAAATCTGAATGTTCCGAACCCGATTCCTGTCCCTAAGCTCCCATTGCATTTACGTTTCCGGCCCCAGCGACCATGATATGCTTTATGAGCATGTTTAATGATGTACGCATGTGGACCAAATCCTGATCACGCTCCTCTTCCTTCTTTCATTGGTCTGTAGTCATACCAACAGTATATGTACCAGCAGTTTCTTTCGCTTCCCTGGTGTGCCAAGCCCTAATGGTTTTAGTCACTCTGTCAAGAATAGTGGGAGCTTGTTCCCATGTGTGACTCATCAGCGCTCCTCCTACCACAACTTTTGTGCTATTGTTCAATGACCTATAAAAAATCTCCAACAAACTGTCATCAGGAATTTTATGGTTTGGGCACTTGGTCAACTTCTTTTTAAATATCAATCAGGTTTCATGAAGTGCCTCTATTTTTAGTTGTCAGAAATTTTTGATCTCATCCTTAAGCTATAGAATCCTGGAGGGTGGGAAGAACCTTTCAAGGAAAGCCTATTTGAGCTCTCTCCAGTTGGTAATGGAGTCATTGGGCAACTCTGATAACCATAAAGTGACCTCTCCAGATAGAGAGAAGGGGAAGAGTCTCAACCTTATTGCATCCTGACTGACACCGGCCAACCTATACACCATGCATATTCCGACAAAGTTCATTAAGTGAAGGTTGGCATCATCAGCTGCATGACTACTAAAAACCCCTTTCATATTCAGAAACTGTATCATGGTGCTAGTGATGTCAAACTTTTCCCTAGCAAGAAAAGGTGGTGGTATGATAGCTTCTTCAGCAAGAGGGGGATCTCTTTGCTCTTGGTTCTCCATTCTTCGCAGTGTTCTTTCTATTTCAAAATCCAAAGGAGTCAGGGTTTTTTCGCTCCATCTAGTACTTGACATTCACCAAGAGACAACCTGTGGGTGTCAAAAACAAAAACAAAATGTAAATGAGGAAATAACAACCAAAAGTTAAACACAATCAATTAATTTAATCTTAGCCGTATTTGTAACACCCCGAAAGTTTATAACAACATAACCCAGACTTAAGGAAAGAATTCAAAAGGAAAGTGTAAATTTCTCCTCAGGATGAGTCGTGGTACGAATCGTTAGGTGACCCAATGAGTCGTGGTCAGACTCGTGGAAAGCAGTCAAGAGGTGCAAGTGTGGTTCAGTGACAATGGACGATCCGACGAATCATTAGGCAGGCGATGACTCGTTATGTCAGTCGTCGGATGAATGCTAGAATTCAAAGGAGTCCCGAGGAAGTGGTGACAATAAGAGGACAGGACGAGTCATCGTATCAAGTTACGACTCATAGTGCCAGTCGTGGGATGAAGAGCAGGATTATTGGCTTTATTGGTAACGGAAGGAGCCACGAGTCGTCAAGTCAGCTAACGACTCATGAAGTCAGTCGTCGTCCGTTCAAGAAATTATGAGAGATTTTCTAGAAGTGATCACGAGTGGGACTTAACGAGTCATCCTTTGTCCCATGACCTGTTAAGTCCCTCGTGAGGACTGGCAGTATGACTTTTCCGATGAATTTCCAAGGGTGTTTTCATAAAATACTACTTCTAACTCCTAAACTACGCCGTTTTGAGTACCAGATGGGACGTTTTTAAGGGTTCCTCCTAACCTAAGCCCCTCATTATCCAAAAATCATCGATAGAGTTTTGTTCTTCTTCTTCTCTCAAGCTCAAGAGCATCTAGGGTTTCTCATCAAGGGCTGCAAGCTTCAAGATTAGTAAGGGAGCTTTGTAATCAGGTATGTGGGAATTCAACAAGGATCTCCTTTCATCCTTGTGTCCCAATTTTTATACTCAAACCCTAATCCCTAGATTTCTAGAAAAGCATGTTTTAGGGTTTCAGTTTATGGATGATTTCTTCTATGCCTTCTATGAATTCTAAGACCCATCATGATTAATAGTCGTGTATGCTTATGAAATTACTTTCTAGTTCTCGATTTATGCTCATGATATGTGGATAGCATGAATATCAAATTTTCACCATGATTTAGCATAAATTTTGAAATGGGGTTCATTAAATATTCACATGCTCTTACTATGAACTCATTATATATGTTTAAAGCATGAGCCGATCATATGGGTTTCCGTAAATCTAAAATATATAATTTAATAGATGTGTTGAGGACGGTTAGAACTTATGGGCTTGGGTGGATTTGAAACATGTATATTCCTTCACTATGATTCGGGTATATGTTAAAGTATGACTTGGACCTATGGATCTTACATGAATCTAAGATATACGTCATATGCTATGAACTCGGGATTTGAATGTTGTGGATGTGTGTAAAGTATGATCTGATCCTATAGATGTTTCATGAATGTAGAATGTATGATTTTAGCTCTAATTTTGGGGACTATGATGATACGAATTGTGATGATAAAGCATGATGATGATCCTTCAGACCTATAGGCTTGTTGATAGTAGAAAGTAGCCTTGATCATACTTTAAAAGAATTCAATATGATGTAATTAATTGAAGGCTCATGTCTCTGATTAGATGAAGTAACTTAGACTAGACGAATGACGTCAACTAGTGTCCTCCATGTTCTAGTACAATCGGGACTATCATTAGTAGAGAATATTTCCCTTAGTCAGTCAGGGACTCTCCGTAACTGAGAATGTTTTCCTTAGTCAGTCAGGGACTCTCATTAGCAGAGAACGTTTCTCTTAGTCAGTCAGGGATTCTCCATAGCCGAGAATGATTCCCTTAGTTAGTCAGGGACTCTCCATAGCCTAGAATGTTTCCCTTAGTCAGTCAGGGACTCTCATTAGCAGAGAATGTTTCCCTTAGTTCACTCCGGGATTCTCATTAGCAGAGAATGTCTCCTTTAATCTACGATATCAGTTCATCTCAGCTCCGTATAGTTTCAGACTTCATTTTAAATCAGTCTTAGAAGAATTCAGTCTCAGTTATCAGCAGATAGTCAGTACAGTGTATGATATTAGTTACAACTTTAGTATTCAGCATATGTACAATACATGACCCTTATGCATCAGTTTGATTATACTTCGGATTTGTAAGATCTTCCCTGAGTCAGATATTCCATCAGTTTCAGTTGTAAATGTTCAGTATTTGGGATATCAATTCTTTCCCTAGTTTTTCAACATGTTTAGCCTACATTCAAGGAGAATGTTCCCAAGTGGGAGATATTGTCACACCTCAAAAGCTTCTAGAAATAGACCCCAGACTTAAGAAAAGAATTTAGAAAGAAAGTGGAAATTTCTCCTCAGGATGAGTCGTGGTATGACTCGTTAGGTGACCCAACGAGTCATGGTCAGACTCGTGGCAAGCAATCAAGAGGTGCAAGTGTGGTTCAGTAACAACGGATGATCCAATGAGTCGTTAGGTAGGCAACAACTCGTTATTTCGGTCGTTGGATGAATGCAGAAATTCAAAGGGGTCTCGAGGCAGTGGTGAAAGCAAGAGGACAGGATGAGTCATCTTATCAAGTAACGACTTGTCTCAATCGTGGGATAAAGAGTAGGACTTTTGGCTTCACTGGTAACGAAAGGAGCCACAAATCGTTAAGTCAGCTAATGACTCATAAAGTCAGTCATCGTCCATTCGAGGAATTTATGAGAGATATTCCAGAAGTGATCACGATTGGGACTTAATGAGTCGTCCTTTTCCCTACGACCCATGAAGTCCCTCGTGAGGACTGACAACATGACTTTTCCTGCGAATTTCCAAGGGTGTTTTTGTAAAATCTTATGCTTCTAACTCTTAAACTACGCCATTTTGAGTACCATATGGGACATTTTTAAGGGTTCCTCTTATCCTAAGCCCCTCATTATCCAAAAATCATTGATAGAGTTTTCTTCTTCTTCTTCTTCTCTCAAGCTCAAGAGCATCTAGGGTTTCTCATCAAGGGCTGCAAGCTTCAAGATTAGTAAGGGAGCTTTGTAATCAGGTATGTGGGAATTCAACAAGGATCTCCTTTCATCCTTGTGTCCCAATTTTTATACTCAAACCCTAATCTCTAGATTTATAGAAAAGCATGTTCTAGGGTTTCAGTTTATGGATGATTTCTTCTATTCCTTCTATGAATTCTATGACCCATCATAATTAATACCTGTGTATTCTTACGAAATTACTTTTTGGTTCTCAATTTCTAGTTCTCATTAGCAGAGAATGTTTCCCTTAGTCAGTCAGGGACTCTCCATAGCCAAGAATGTTTCCCTTAGTAAGTCAGGGACTCTCCATAGCTGAGAATATTTCCCTTAGTCAGTCAGCGACTCTCTATAGTCGATAATGTTTCCCTTAGTCAGTCAGGGACTCTCATTAATAGAGAATGTTTCCCTTAGTTCAGTCCAGGACTCTCATTAGAAAAGAATGTCTCCTTTAATCTACGATATCAGTTCAGTTCAACTCCATATAGTTTCAGACTTCATTTTAAATCAGTCTTGAATTCAGTCTCAGTTATCAGCAGATAGTCAGTACAATGTATGATATCAGTTACATCTTCAGTATTTAGCATATGTACAATACATGACCCTTATGCATCAGTTTGATTATACTTCAGCAAATGTTTTCAAATAAAAGCTTCATGTCAATATATGAGTATCTCAGACAGGGTTGTTGTATTCCAGTTCAGTTATATGTCAATGTATTTAGTTTACTTTCTTCTTATATACTTGCATGTGTAGTTTACTTACGCTTCCTGTATACTCAGTACATTCAAAGTACTGACTGCATACTTTATGTGCTATATGATTTCATGATATAGATTTAGGTTTCCAGACTCACCCCATGGTTAGATACGCTCCGTTCCTATCTCAGCTTCTTGTGGTGAGTCCTCATATCTCGAGGACGCGATCTATGCTTTCTATTTCATTTATGTTTCAGTTTTTAGACTTTAGGAGTTAGCTGGGGACTTGTCCCAATAACTCATCAATGTAGTGGAGGCTTTCAGACTGGTATAGACTGATTCAGCTTTGTATTAGAGTTCTATGAGATTTGTTATTTTGGATTTTAAGTTTGACTCTTTCAGTTAGCTTCCGCTCAGTTATGATTCTGTTAGTTGTTGTCTTGCTAATGTTATGCTATGATCTTGCCATGTGTCAACTTGGAGCCTCTCGAGGTTCCTTGTCTCGTATCTCAATCCGGGCCTATGTTCAGGTCGGGACAAACTTGGTATCAGAGCATTAGGTTTTGAAGTTTTTAGGGTGTCTGAAAGCTGCATTAAGTAGAGTCATCTTCATGGGTATGAAGCGCGCCATATTTATGACGAAGAGGCTACAAGACGTTTTAGGAATGTTCCCTTTTCTTCATGATTCTTATTGTGTGTAGAGTATGAAACTATAACAGTTCATCTCCTGACTCGTGCTTTACGTGCTCGAAGATAATGCCTCCCAGACGAGCGAATGAAAGAAGAAATGGTAATGGGCACCAGCAAGCCCCACCAGCCCCTGCGAACCTGATGGACGAACATGTTACTCATGACGAATTCAGGGAAGCCTTTCACATGTTGTGGCAGGCCATGACCGCCCAGATTAATCAACAGGCGATGAATCATGTTCCCCAAAATGGGAACGTAACCGCGGCTAGGGTAAGAGACTTTCTTAGGATGAACCCATCCAAATTCTTGGGGTCAAAAGTGGATGAGGACCCATATAAGTTCTTAGAAGAGATCCAGAAGATCACCCAAATCATGGGGGTGACGGGAATGGAGAGAACAAACTTAGCCTCCTACCAGCTGAAAGGAGTCACTCACATATGGTTTGTTCAGTGGAGAGATAGTCGGGGAGTTAGAGCATCCCCCCAGGTTGGGATGAGTTTATGACTGCCTTTTTGGATAGGTTTTTCCCTAGAGAGTTGAGGGAGGAAAAGGCGGTAGAGTTCATCAACTTGAGGCAAAACAACATGACTGTCCAGGAGTATGCGCTGGAGTTTACCCGGTTGTCCAAGTATGTACCGGAGATGGTTGCTGACCAGAGGGCTCGAGTGAGTAGATCGTGAACAGAGTGGTAGACTCCTTGGTCAAAGAGTGCAGGACCGCCATGTTGCACAAGGACATAGACTTTCCATGTTTGGTGGTGTATGCCCAACAGATAGAGGCGGAACAAGTGAAAGAAAATGAGAAAGCAACCAAGAGGGCTAGACTAGGAGATTTAGAGTTCTTCCACCAGAGGTCAAGTGGTGGACACCGCTCATGTTCCCAGCTGTCACAACCTGAACGGAGGCCCATATTGCAACATGGGACAAGGAGCCCCGAAGACTCCAGTCAACCCATGGCATGAACATACAACTAACTCAACTGATAAAACTGAAGAATCAACAAGATATTCATAGCGGAAGTCTAATTTAAACATCACATTTGAATACACAATCTGAAGCTGAATACATCCTTTGTCTGAAAAGCCTCTAAACATGACCAGTTGATGGGACAAGACCCCAACTAACTCAATAAAGCTAAAACTAAAAATACATAAAGAAAATCCGAATAAGTCTAGTCCTCGAGAGATGAGGACTCACCAACAACATAAGATGCCAACTCTATAGACAGATTATGAATGATGCTGAGCCTGAGAGCCGAGTCCTATATCATGAATCAATACAACATAGAGTATGTGGTCTGTACGTGGAATGTAGCAAATATGCAAGGTAAGTAAAACCGCTTAAATGAGTAAAATCATTTAAAGACATGCATAATGTAAAATATAACAATAAGAATCTGAGAGTAGGGATTGCATGCATTCTTTCAGAAATCATGATCTCATCATAACATAATCATAAAATCATAACTGTATCGATTGACTCAAAGTTGAAATCTGATAGTCATGAGTAAAGCTGAACATTGAGTCAAACCTACTTTAGAACGTATATAGATGTAGAAATCTCACGAATGATAAACATGCATAACTGAAATCATGAGGTACAATGGGAGACTCGTCTTTTAACCAACATACCACGATAGAGCTTATGTGGTCCAAACTAACACACTCAAGTGGATAGAGCCATCCAAAGCCTTGCTAGGGCTAGGGACGATACATGATATCGATATCATGCTCATGGGAAAATAGGGCCGGGATAGCTCACAAGAGAGGTCTCGAAGTAATATGTATAATAGTAATAACCTACGTTGGCGTGTAGTTCTGAGGCATAGGGTGATCGACCCTTAGCCTACTCGGTGCTAGACACTACTCCCAAAAACATGCATATGCTCTCCATCATTTTTCAACGAATCTCAGCATCGTCTACTGACGAAGCTCAATAATCAAATACATCTCAAATATGAAATCATGCATATGAGAAGTTCTAACTCAAACCATACCACAAGCTTAAAGATAAGTGGGAGTCTTCACTCCAAAACCATGTGGTAAGCTTTATTCGAGAAATCATAAATCATACTTGAATATATGGGCATTGTCCAATACTTCACATGCTTGAAAATACTCAATACATATCGAAAACATGATTACGAACATGGGTAGCTTGAAAAAATGCTTTTCATCATAATCATACATTCATCACAAATCTCTTCTTTCATGAACTTCTCATCAATGGGCTTTTTAATTCATAAGACTTGAAACATGACTTTAATTGAAAACATTACAAAACTTGCCCATGCTTCATAATTCAATAGTTAAAACATATTTAAATCATACCCATGTAGAGAATTTAGGAAATTCATGCATTGGGTTAAAACCCCATAGATTAGACATAGAAAACTCATGATTTAGAGAGGGATTGGGCATGAGTGTGAAAGGATTCACCCATTCATAACCCTACATACCTGATGGAGGCTGATTCTTATACTTCTCTGATTGCCCAAGAGAAATTGAATGAATTTGAAGAAGAACAAGCTTGATTACCCCCTCTAACCTTCTATCTTTGCATGCATGAATGAATTTGGCCTAAAATGAACTTAACCTTCTTAAAAGACATCATTCATAACTTAAAACGACATAGTTTAGGCCTTAGGATTTTAGGAATTACGGAGAAGCCCTTACTAAATTCGTAGAAAATAACTGCAGGTAGTCCCCATGAGGGACCTAACAACTCATTCACCTTGGGCCACGACTCGTGGAATAATCCGTCGAGTGCATTGCTTCTCAAGTCTTCTGGGCTCGTCACCAGAGACTTCACGATTTCATGCTGATGACCACGGCTCGTGGTCACCACTCATCATGCACACTGCCATGGATTTTACTTTACTTCACCATACTGCTCATGACCCTCCCCACGAATCGTGGTGACTGACCACTACTTGTGGGGTCCTTTCATTAAGTACACTGCCCTCTTCCTTCTCTTTTCTCGCTCATCACTCCCCACAACTGACCTAACGAGTCATGGGGCCTGACCACTACTCATGGTCACGTCTTTGGGGATTCCATTTCCCAAACTTCAAACTCATATCTTGGGCCTCACAACGAGTCACATCATGACTCGTGGGTTGCTCTCACGGGTCACCTCACGACCCATTCTGATACCTGATGCCAAATTTTAAATTTTCTCTGCTTCAACTCCCGAGTCTGATCTTTGGGATTTCGGGGTATAACAATATCTCCCCCTTGGGAACATTCGTCCTCGAATGTTGGAAAATATACAGAAAACCAAAGAAATTCAATCATCATATTCAAATACTGACCATTTAAGCCGACAATTGACAGAATGATTAACCCCAATTCAAACTACATATTTTAACTAAATTCACGAATCATACACATATCCATATACATAAAAGAAACTTAGGCACATGAACTGAACATGAAAACTAAGTAGAGTTTGAGAGTAAAATTGATACCTCAAGCTGGAACTGAGCCGGCAGAAAAATAAATGTGGGTATCTAGCCATCATATACGCTTCGGCTTCCCACGTAGCTCCCTCAACATGTTGATTCCTCCATAACACTTTGACTGAAGCTACTCCTTGTTCCTTAGCCTTCGAACCAGACGATCTAGTATTTCTACCAAAACCTCCTCATAACTGAGGCTGTCCTTCACACCAACACTGTCCACCGGGACAACTAGAGCTGAATCACCCAAACACTTCTTTAAGAGCGATACATGGAAAACAGGATGCACGGAAGCTAATTCTGAGTGCAACTCCAATTTATTTGCTACCTTGCCAATCGATTTTACAATGCAGTAAGGGCCAATATAATGAGGGTTGAGTTTTCCTTTCTTTCCAAACCGCATCATTCCCTTAATGGGAGATACCTTCAAAAATACCCAATCATCCACCTCGAATTCTAATTCCCTCCTTCTCACATCGGCATAGGACTTTTGGCATCTTTGAGCTATTTTCAACCTATCTAGTATGATATGAACCTTATTCATAACCTCATGAACCGAATCTGGCCCTATCACCGCCGCTTCGCCAACTTCGAACAAACCAATGGGCGGCCTACATCTCTGCCCATAGAGAGCCTCGAACGGTGCCATCTGAATATTGGAGTGATAGATGTTATTGTATGAAAACTCAATAAGAGGCAAATGATCATACCGACTACCTTTGAAGTCAATCACACATGCTCTCAACATGTCCTCGAGAGTCTGATCCGTTTGCGGGTGAAATGCAGTGCTGAGCTTAACCTGAGTACCAAGACTTTTTTGAAATGACTTCCAAAACTGAGAGGTAAATTGGGTACCTCTGTCTGAAATGATGGATAAGGGCACTCCATGCAATCAAACTAGCACTCGAATATATAGTTTGGCATAATCCTCCACCGAATCCGTGGTTTTGATCGGTAGAAAATGAGCAGCCTTGGTCAACCTGTCTACGACAACCCAATTGGAGTTATATTGTCGACAAGTACGAGGTAAACCTGTGAAGAAGTCCATATTGATTTCTTCCCACTTCCAAGTAGGAAAACTGATATCCCAAAGCACACCTCTCGATCTTTGATGCTCGACTTTCACTTGCTGACAGTTTGGACACTTAGCTACAAATTCTGCTATGTCCTTCTTCATGCCATCCCACCAATAGACTTCCCGTAAGTCACGATACATCTTGGTGGCACCTGGATGGATTGAATACCTAGATCTATGAGCCTCGTGCAACATCCAACTTCTCAAATCATCCACATCCAGAACACATAAACGACGATGGTATCGAAGCACACCATCTCCCCCTTTGGAGAAGACCTCTACCTTATGATTTTGAACCACTTCCTTTAACTTTACCAAAATAGGGTCCTCATCTTGTCTAGCCTTTACAGTAGTCACCAATGATGATTCTGATCCATTCTAAACAACTACACCGCCATCAGTTGAGTCAACCAATCTATCTCCCAACCTTGCGAGTCAATGCACATCCTTTACCAGCTCCCTCTTTCCCTCATCCACATGGGACACACTCTCCATAAAGAGTCTACTAAGTGTGTCTGCCACTATATTAGCCTTGCCCAGATGGTAAAGGACACTCATATCATAGTCCTTGAGTAGCTCCAATCACCTCCTTTGATGAAGATTGAGATCCTTCTGTGTAAGCACATATTGTAAACTCTTATGGTCCTTAAACACATCCACATGAACCCCATACAAATAAAGTCTCCAAATCTTCAAGGCGAATACCACCGTGGCCAATTCAAGATCAGGGTCGAGTAATTCTTCTCATGAACCTTTAGCTGCCTAGAGGCATATGCTATAACCTTACCGTGCTGCATTAGCACACACCCAAGTCCAATCCTTGAAGCATCACAATACACCACGAACCCATTCGTACCCTCCGGTAGAGTTAACACCGGTGCTGAGGTAAGTCGAGTCTTTAACTCTTGAAAGCTCTTCTCATAAGCCTCCAACCATTGGAATTTCACCTTCTTTTGGGTCAATTTGGTCAAGGGTGCTGCAATAGATGAGAAAACTTCAACAAATCTCTGATAGTAGCCAGCTAAGCCCAAAAAGCTCTGAATATCTTAAGGATTCACCGGTCTAGGCCAATTCTTTACCGCTTCTATTTTCTGAGAGTCCACCCATATACCTTCGCTTGATACAACATGCCCAAAAATTCCACCGAGTTCAACCAAAACTCACACTTGCTGAATTTGGTATATAATTAGCGATCCTTGAGAATCTGAAGTGCTATTCTCAAATGAGCAGCATGCTCCTCCTCTCTCAAAGAGTATATCAGTATGTCATCAATAAACACAATCACGAACACATCTAAATATGGATTAAACACCCTGATCATCAAGTCCGTGAAAGATGCAGGAGCATTCGTTAGTCCAAAAGACATAACTACAAACTCATAATGACCATATCGCGTCCTGAAAGCTGCCTTCGAGATGTCGTTCTCCCGAACTCTAAGCTGATGATACCCGGATCAGAGAGCTATCTTTGAGAAACACTTGGCACCCTGAAGTTGGTCAAATAAATCATCAATCCTGGGTAAAGGATACCTATTCTTGATGGTGACTTTGTTCAATTGCTGATAGTCAATGCACATTCGAAGAGAACCATCTTTCTTTCAGACAAAAAGAACTAGTGCACCCCATGGAGACTTGCTCAGTTTAATCAAACCCTTATCTAACGGTCCTTCAAATGCTCCTTCAACTCCTTTAACTCGGTTGGAGCCATTCTATAGGGAGGAATAGATACAGGCTGCGTGTCGGGAAGAAAGTCAATACCAAAATCAATCTCCCGCTCAGGAGGGATTCCCGGTAGATCATCAAGAAAGACCTCTGGATACTGACACACTACTGAAACTAACTAGATAGTCGGGGTTTCGGATGTCACATCCTTAACCCTAAGTAGATGGTACACACAACCTTTAGAAATCATCTTTCTGGCCTTATGGTAGGAAATGAAACGACCTACAGGCACAACTGAACTACCCTTCCATTCTAAGACTGGCTCACCCATAAATCTAAACTCTACTGCTTAGGTTCTATAATTTATTGAGGCATAACATACAAATAGCCAATCCATGCCAAGGATAACATTAAAATCGGTCATGGATAACTCTATCAATGTCATGACCCGAGCGTAGACCCGGATTGTAGACACGGGACAAAGGACCCTGAGAGACCCCAAGTTGACCCATGGCATAAATATTCAACTAACTCATTTAATAAACATGAAGAAAACATAATTATAACTCAGTGGAAGTCTCATACAATAGCACATCAGAATAATATCCGAAGCTATACATACATAAGTCTGAAAGCCTCTAATCTAGACGAGTTGATGGGACAAGACCCCAGCTAACTCAACAATACTAAACTTGAAAATACATAAAGGAAAATGATAGTACAGTCCTTGAAAGATGAGGATTCACCAACCAAACAGGTGCTAACTCTGATAAGCGACTACGAGTGGGGCTATACTTGAGAACCGGACCCTACATCATGAAATGATGCAGCATAGAAAGTATGCGGTCAGTACGTGGAATGGACCAAGTATGCAAGGTAAGTAAAAACTCTTTAGTAGAGTAAATCTTTTTAGACATTCATACCAAATCATAAGCTTTCAAGTATAATTATAAAGGCTACATGCATTCATTCTGAAATCAAAATCTTATCATGATATGACCATGCTTAGCTTTACAATATCATGACTGATTCGAATGACTCAAAGATGAACATAACATTTATATCAAAAGTTGAACAATGAGTCAAACCTTACTTTTAGAACATGCATGCATAAGGTAATCATCATGAGTAATGAATATGCAAATCTGGAAGATATATACTGTGGGAGACTCATCACTTAACCGACATACCATGATAGAGCTTACGTGGTCCCGCTATTACAATCAAGTGGGCAGAGCTGTCCAAAACCTTGCCAGGGCTAAGGACGCTACCATGATATCGATATCAAGATGAAGGACCAATCGGGTCAGGGATAGCTCACAAGGGAGGTCCCAATAATTTAATAGTATCAACTTACGTTGGTGCGTAGTTCTGGGGCATAGGGTAATCGATCCTTAATTCGATGGGTGCTAGACTCTTCTCCCAAAAATATGCAATGCTCTACATCGTATATAACGAAGCTCAATATCGTCTATTGACGAAGCTCAACATCGTCTAATGACGAAGCTCAATATGAAATCATACATAACTCAACATCGTATGAAGCGAAAATCTACATTGTCTATTGACAAAGCTCATAACAAAATCATGCATAGACTCGACATCATATGAAAATGAAGCTCAACATTGTCCTTTGACAAAGCTCAATAAAGACATACATCTCAATTATGAATTCATGCATATGAGAAGATTTATTTTAAAACATACCACAAGTATAATCATAGGTGGGAGCATATACTCCAAATCATGTGGTAAGCTACATGTAGAAATATTTAACTCAACATACCACAAGCTAAGATTTATAAAAAATTGGGAAAACTTCACTTCAAACAATGTGGTAAGCTTATGTCGGGAAAATCATCAATTCAAATCATCATGTGGGCATTGCCCAAAGCTTTATCATACTAGGATCTACACATTTTATCCTGAAAACAACATCATAATTATGGGTAGCTTTAGAAACATGATTTTCATTGTTAAATCTCATCATCATCATACATTCAACATCAATCTCTTCTTTCATGAACTTCTTATCCATGGGCATTTAATTTCATGAGTTAGAAATCACAATTTGGATTGTAAACAATTTAAAATCTGCTCAAACTTCACAATTCATCAATATAAATATAATTTAATCATACCCATGTGTAGATATTGAAGAATTATGCAATTGGGTAGAAACCCCATACTTGATCATAAGCAAGTCATCATGTTGGATAGAAATTGGGCATGGGTGTGGAAGGGAGCACCCACTCATAGACTTACATACCTGGGAATGGTGACTTCTAACACCCTCTAATAGGCCAAGCTGAGATTCCAATGGAAACCTTGAGATTTTGCCTTGAAACTCCTCTTCAAACCTTCAAATTTGCATGCATGGGAAGAATGGCTTGGAATAGGTTTTACCCTGCTTAAAACCCACTAAAACGAGCCTTAAATGACGTAGTATAGGTCTTAGAAACTTAGGAAATTATGAGAAGGCCCTTACTATTTCACAGAAAATAACTGCCAGGTGACCCTAATGAGTGACCTGACGATTCGTCAGGACGGGCAACGACTCGTCGAGTCACCCGTCAAGTGCACTGGTTAACTAAACTACTTGGGCTCGTAATGGGGGACTTAATGACTCGTCCCTAGTGACCACGACTCTTGATCACCTCCCGTCAAGTACACAACCTTAGCATTAATGAAAATCATCCTACTTGCTCATGACTCACCTCATGAGTCGTTGG
>JACEIK010003647.1:24032-87233 GCA_018107945.1 Datura stramonium | reverse complement strand
TATATAAAATCACATGAAAATGTATCAAATAGCTTAGACAACACGACTAATTTAAGTTATAAAGCGCATCACGGGACCTATATTATTTCCCGTGATCAATAGGGTAAGATCTAGACTAATGTCGGTAATTGGACTTGTTGGTGAGTTATCTTCAAATTGGGGGAATTTAAAGAAACAATATTTAAACATGATTATATTTATGATTTAAATCAAGATTTTCAAAGTACTAAGGTATGTGTTCCCCATGGGTTCATAACTACTTTGGGTATACACACATGTCAATCATAACCCTTACTTGTAGAACTGATAACTAAGATTCATCTAAAGGACTAGTTTGTCCCTATTGGATGAATATACTCAATCACCGAGTCAGGTCTCATGAGCGATTTCAAACTAACCATTATCAATATGTTTTAAATTTAACTATCCTGCGACCACATCTCAAGTTAATAAAATGATCATAAAGACCAAGGCTTTGTTGTGATTCTATTTTCCTAATCTCTACCTCTCTAGGTTTTAGCAAGTAAAGAATTCGGGCAAGTCCCAATGTTGTACACCATTAAGAAATGTTTAAAGATAAAGAGAATACAATACAAGCGTTTAGCACTAGGTTTGAATCACTTTTGTGTAACCCTATTTCATTAATCTACCATGGTTCCCACAACCCCTAGTTGTGGAGGTTTTAGCCTCTCATGGTTGTAAGAATACAATTTGCATTCATAGACAAACACATCATTAAATACTTACAGCAACAATTGAAACAAAACCAGTTTTGAAATCAAAGAACAATCTCGAGAACAATGTAGGAAATCAAGAATTTGATCCCAAGAATTGCTCCTCAAAACTTGATAAAAATTCACAAAAATTATCCTTCACATGTATACTACTTCGGTTCTGTCCTTCTCTAACTAAAATAAAACATAAAATCTATTTATACAGTCATTAGAAACCTTTTCCTAAGCTAATAAGGAATTTCCATATCTGATACCAACTGTGTCACGACTGGACCTACGATCCATAGCAGGATTATAAGGGTCATACCTGCTTCTTGTACGACCTTGGCTACTGTCGATTTGGCTAAGTGTTGGCAGGCTGGTATGACTCATACCTTAATCCTACGAGTCATACAATGCTTCTGTGGTTTGACACTGAGAATTCTGACATCTTTTGAAATTTTCCACAAGTGTTGTGGTACGACTCGTACCTTCTTCCTACAACTCATACTGTTTGTTGTGTCTGAAGTCTACTAGGTATTGAAGAATTTTTTGAAGTTCACCATGGCTCATGGTACGGTTCATATGTTGATGTTACGATCCGTGACTTCAAACATACCAAGAGTCTGCCTTTGTGCACTTTTCTCTAAATAATTCCACGACTCTAGTTACGGCTCATACCATCTTGGTATGGCTGGTACTAAGAGTTGTAGATTGCCTTCCTCTTTCTTCAACCTTCAAACTTTCATCCCGGTTCTCAGTACGACTCTTACTGAGACTTGTACTTTGGCTGATTTTCTACATTTTAGGATTTTTTGCACATTTATGCTCCAACACTTATTTTCCCTAAAATCAAAGTAAAAATGCCTCATATCCATATAAACATAGCCTAGTCCATGCTATTTTTTCAGTTTTAAGCATCGGAAGTTCTATAAACTAACAACACATCAACTTGGCTCCAAGGTTCCAGAAACCAAGGTCCAAACTAATATTGGGACAACTACAACCAAAATGGTTATAGGGATAGTAACTGAGGTCGTGATCGAGAGGGAGAATGGAGAAAGAATAATGGTTATCGCAACGACCGCACAGGTTTGTATGTTCCTCCTAATGCATGTGAGGGTGAGGCTGGACCCTCAAGATTGGAGAACATGATGGCTGAAATGCTCAAAAAGGTAAAATCCACTGTTGATCAGCTGAGGGATATTCGGGCGGATATATCAGGTATGAACCAAAAAGTTGAATCGCATGAAACTACAATCAAATAAATTGAGAAGCATCTTGGACAAATGTTGGTGTCCCTAAACCAGAGGCAGAAGGGAACACTTCCTAGCAACATAGTGCAGAATCCAAAGAATGACAATCACTGTATGGCTGTGATGACTAGGAGTGGATAGACCAAAATCGACCCCTCTCTGCCAGTTGTAGTTGAGATGGAAAGATAAAAGGAGATTGAGCTTGGTGAGGAAGATGAGGTTGCTAAGCATGAGCTCACAGGTGAGGCTGAGTTGACTGGGGCTCCAATTGGTGCAAAGGAGTTCGAAGATAATAATGGTAAGCAGGGGCATGCAAATTTATAAGGCTATCCCTCGACCACCATCACCATTCCCTCAAAGGATGAAGAAGAAGGCGGAAGATGGTAAGTTTCAAAAATTCCTCTCTATGCTTAAACAGTTATTGGTGAACATACCATTGGTCGAGGTATTCGAGCAGATGCCTAGATATGTCAAATTCATGAAGGACCTTATGACTAAGAAGAGGTCCGTGAGCTATGAGTCAGTAGGTAACTTGCATCATTGTAGTGTCATAGCTCAAAAGAAGGAGGATCCGGGTGCCTTCACCATTCCGTGCACAATTGGTGATTTTGAGTTTGTGAAGGCACTTCGTGATGTGGGAGCAAGCATCAACCTGATGCATTAGCTGTATTTAAACAAATGGGCTTGGGAGCCCACTCCACCAAAATCAATGTGGCTATTGATGGAAGACCATACAATTAAAAAGCTGATGGGGATCTTAGTTGATGTTCTTATCAAGGTGGACCGTTTCATCTTCAAGGCGGATTTCGTAATCCTTGATTGCGATGTTGATTTTGAGGTCCCCATTATCTTGGGGCGACCATTCCTAGCCACTAGGAAATCCTTGGTGGATGTTGAAGCTGGCCAACTAAAGTTTAGGATAGATAAAGAAGAGGTCACTTTTAACGTCTATCGATCAATAAAGCAACCCAATGAATTCAGGGTTGTCTCAAAAATTGATGACGATTTTGAGTTTCTTAATGAATTCTGAGTAGTCAAGAGGGTTGCATCATACCGCGATATTAAATTAGGCGCTGCATGGGAGGCAACCAATGGAAGGTGAATTCTGAGTAGCCATAGGCATGTCCCTTTCCCTTGTTCTTACATGTTTTATGCTTCGGGGATGAAGCATGTTTTTCAAAGGGGTTGTGCTTGTATTTTTGGGATTTGGATTTGTCTGAGGGTTTTTCTTGCCGTGTGTCTTTTTCCTTGGGCATTCTATCTAGAAGAAATGGCATATTTATGTTGTTTTCTTTTAATTTAAAGTAGCTTAGAATTACTTTGTAGCCAATAAATCCACCAGTTTGATGTTTTTGAAAAAATTAACCCTGTTTGAAAATCTTCTTTTGATGTTAGCTGTATAGTTAATTGCAATTGCATGACTTCTGTGGATCTTTGTATGTCCTTTAAATTATGAACATGAGTAGTTGTGGCTTAGCCGTGGATGAACTAGATAGATAGATTCAATGCAAACTGGTACCATGAGTGAGTGAGAATGTATACCTAGTTCAATACTGCATAAAGGATCTAGAACTTGCCCGGTTGGTCTTTGCATAGGCTTTAGGATGGTTGGTTAGGAGATGATCATGGGCCGTTATTGATTTTAGCCACTTTAGCTTAAATTACCCTACCTAATGATGATGAATCCCTTGATCCTGAGTTTGAGCCTTATACTTACCATTTTTCTTTGATTAACCTTTAACCTTACCCATTTTTTATAATGAACCTATTTTGGCCCTAGTCCCTCCTTGGATATTGTGAACTTCAACTCAGGAAAAATGCCTAAGTTAAGAGTGGCTATAGTAGGGGTGCATAGATTGTGGGGAGGTTAAAAAGGAAAATAAAGAAAAAAGGTTAAAGATGAGGTGTGGTGTGACAAGAAAAGAAAGAAAAAAAAGAGTTGAAAAAGAAAATGAAAAGAAAAGAAAATACAAGAGAAAAAAGAATGAAAAAGTTAAGAAAAACACACCACCCATATATTGCATGTAAATGCAGAAAAGGGAGGAAAAACTTGAAAAAGTGAAAAATGGGGTAGAAAAAAAATGTTAAGTGGAGCCACAAGTATGTAGTGCCAATGAGGATTTAGTCACTTAATTCTATATTTACCATACCCAGTCCAAAGCCTACATTACAAGCCGAACAAAGTTCTATAGGGATCCTAGCTTAACTGTCCAAATAGACAAAGTAAATAAAATAGGGGCAAGCCTATGGTGTCCAATGTGCAGTATTTGAAACTTCTTTGGGAGAGTGAGAATCCCATTTGTTTAGTCCCAAGTTTATTATTTTATATATCTGTGAGTGTTGGGGACTTCATTTTCTATGAGGGTACTTGGTTTGTGTTGTATTTTACCAACTATCTGTGTGAATAGCATTGGTGATAGCTCAATTCTATTCTAATAGTTTGATGCCATATCTTGATCCCTGTATGTCATTAATTGTGGTTAAATGTGTGCATAACTGACTTAGTTTGAACAGAAAAGGGGTCATTAGCTGATTGTGGTTACCCTAAGTGTGATTTAAGGCGAAATCCTAGATGTAGTTGCACTTAGAAAATGATTTTAGGCTTTCTATTGCTAGTCACTTCACCCAAAATGACCTCCTTAAACATCTTGCCTTGCTAGCCATGTTGAGCCTTTGACCCTTTTTATTGGAAACCATATTACAAGCCAATGTCCCCTTGTAATCCTATCTGTTGTCACTCATCCTCCCTAATTGCTTCTTTTTGTGATGAATGAATGAAAAAAAAGAAAGGGGGCTTGAAGCCCAAGAAAGGGAGATATAAGAAAATCAATGGAAATGAGGCAAAAAGCCTAAGTTTGGGGTTTTATAAGACACAGGAGAAATGTGATGAGCTTTAATGTGAGGTAGCACCAAATTGTGTTAAAAATGAATGAAATGATGGTTGAGAAACCCAGAATCATCAAAAGAGAAAGAATAGTGAAAAGGTGTTACCTCTTGCTTAGATAAGGCTAAATGTAAAACCCATAGGAATTATAAGGGTGGCTCTTGATTAACAAAAGATGAAGATGAAGAAAAAGGAGAAATAAGGGGGAGTGATCTAAAGAGTATGATGGGATGTTAAAAGTGTAAGGGTCATTAGGGAGGTTCTAGTCACTAGAGCTAAATAACTATCCAGCCCTTACCCCTAGCCTTCATTTTGACCCACAAGTCGTAATTGATTCTGAGTGTAGCAACTCTATATTAGTGGCGATTTACACGAAGGGAAAGCCTATGGGTCAAGTTTTATACATGAAGAATTTCTTTGTGAGAGTTTAGCATTATTGTCCTATTTTATAATCCCTTGTGTGTGCATTATCTGATGATTAAAAAAATGGGATTCTCTCTTCTTATGAGTGGCATCACCTCCTTTGAGAACATACCTACATTGGTGAGAAGAAGTGATTGGAACATTAGTGTTGTGAGCTTCAAGACAAGCCTTTGATGTGTTGTAAGTTTAAAACACTTTCGACGCTTAAACCTGGGAAATAAGAATGGACTTAGGTGTGTTTATATGGATATGGGGCAATTTTACTTTGTTTTCAGGGAAAATAGATGTTGGAGATGAATTGTGCAAAAGATGGAGAAAATTGCAGAAAAGTGGATAAGTACGGATCTCAGTACGAGGCATACCATTCTGGTACAAGCCGACCATAGCAGTCGTAGTAAATTCCAGAAGGTTTTGAACAGGCCAAGTATCCTGGTACGGGTAGCAACCATGAGTCGTGAGACCTACCTAAGACCCATACCAAGGAGCCGTGGAAAAGCCCAGAAAAAAAGAGGATTGACAAAATTCAAGGTACAAGGAGTCACGGATCATGGAAATGAGGTACGAGTCGTACCAAGCCATTTGTGAAAGTTAATAGAGAATGTCAGAAAGTGCAAGTTCAAGCCACATAAAGATTGTCAGACTCGTAGGTTCTTCATACAAGCCATACCAGAAATCAACACTTAGCTAGATTCAGCAGAAGCCAGCCAATGTACGAGTCAAGGTACGACCCGTAAAATCCTGTTACGGGTCATATATGAAGGCAGCGATAGTTTTTGGTAGTTTTCCTATTTACTTAGGTGAAGGCTCCAATTATTTGCATAAACACTTTTTAGGTTATTTTCAATAGAAACAATAGATTAGAGAGTCGAACATTATGTTTTTCTTACGTTGAGAGACAAAGTGTTTTTAATTTTAATTCAAGTCTTGGAGATTTTCTTGCTTTGATCTCTTCCTTGTTCATGAATTATTCAACATCAATTCTTGCAATAATCATGCAAGTTTATTTCAATCATCTTTGTAAGTATTCAATTATGTGTTTGTTTATGAATGCTAATAACAATATTACAATCATGATAGGCTAAAACCTCCACAATTAGGGTTGTGGAAACCATGGTGAATTAACAAATTAGGATTTCACAAAGTGATTCTAAAGCAATGCTAAATACTTATATTGTATTCTCTTCATCTCCAGGTAAGGAAATGGATGTAGGTTGGTACATTCTAAGTGAAAAGGTTTTACTTTTTGGATTTTTGAGATGAGCGTGGTCAAAACTGATGGCTACAATTTTATCTCATTTTCTGATAAAGATTGGTTCAATGAATCGAAGAGATTCAACAGTAGGTTCTCTCACCCGCTCATAGTTGGTAACCCATGAGTCAGGAAGAATTTTGACAAGTTTTTCCTTTTGTATTTTTCTAGGTATTTGGATGCACGTAGTAGTTCCGCTGGTGGCGTATCTATGTAGTAGGAACACATCATCTCTACCTGGAAATGAAAGATCCATGGCATAGTTTGAACTTGCCAAGCTATCAGATAGTGAAGAGTTGCCTAGATAGCATCTCATCTTATGGAGCTCCCTGTATTTGGACTTGGATCTTCAAGGCTTCAGTCAGATATGGGTCACTTAGGGACATGTTGAAATTTGGGAATAACGTGACAAAAACTTTCCCAACGTTCAAGGTGACCTTAGAGTACGATTCGTAGGGAGGTGGTATGAGCTGTATTATCCATCGTGATCAAAGAATGACCAATATGGATTGGGAGGTACGACCAATAGGTAATGGATCATAGGATCATGGTATGGTTCATACCATTTATCCGTAAGGTGAGATATTGTATTTCTCAGAACTTTGGATAAGTTTGGAACCCTTCTAGGTATGTGGATAGGCCCAAACATGTTTAATTTTATGGAAACAAGGTTTTAATATCAATTCTTAAGTGTAAGAAGAGCATTGGATGCAAGTAAAGGTCATAAAGAACCTCTAGTATAAAGTTGAGTTTATTAGTTTTCCAACCGATTGAGTTTTTCACATAAGTTGTTACAAGGGTCAACTCTAAACAAATATAACTCCCATTTTATGAAGTGTTTTTGGGTTATCTAGCATATCAAATTGAATCCCTTTGAGTCTTATTTCCAACGCATCTAACCTTGTGTCAATCGAAGTTCGGAGTAAAAAGTTATAGTCAGTCTAGTGAAGTACAGTTAGGTTTAATGGACAGGACAAGCCCAGTCACCACGAGTCATGGTACGAGTAGTACCAAGCACCCATAGCAAGAGTTCTAGCAAGCTATTAAGCCACCCAAAAGCCACGTATTTTCACACCACGACCCATGGTATGTCACTACAAGTTATGGTACGACCCGTGATGACTGGCAAGCAGATTTTAAAGTGCAATTGTTTAAGGGTACTTTTGTAATTTCTTATTCTTTTAAATCCTTAACTAGTTCATTTTGGGATTCCTAAGGGGTGTATTAGAGGGTTTAACCTAACCTAAATCCTCATTCCCTTCAAACATCCATAAGTTGAAGTTTCTCTCTCAAGGAAGGCTAGGGTTCTTCACCATCCTCTTTCAAATTTCTCTTGGATCTTCAGTTCAAGTTAAAAATTCATCAAACCCAAGTTTTTAGGGTCATGAATGAGAGATTTCTTCCATCCTCATGCCCTTTTAAAGTTGAATTCATGATTTCCATCTTTGCATGCCCTAAATTTCAAAATACTAGTGTTGGGCTTGATTGTTGTTGAATTCTTTCATGTTCTTCTATGAAATCGGTCCCCTTAAGATTCAATTCATCTTTTATGATGAAGACTACATGTCTCTTAATAAAATCTCTCATGAATCTATGAATTTCATGTTTCAAGCATGATTTCATGAACTTCTAGGGTGAGACCCAAATTGAGTGAAACTCTATGATTCTCTTATGATTTCAAATCTCTTATGATTCAACACATGTTTTATGATTATGAATGAATTTGTCTACTAGATTCTCTCATGAATTTATTATTCTCAAGTTATGATGATTTTTCTCAATGTATGCATGATTTCATGAATTTTAAGCTTATGTATTATGGCTGACTCAAGGGCCTTGTTTCATGGTTAGTTCACGTATTTCAAGCATGTTTATGAACCTGGTGATTTCTAACTAGCCAATGTAAAAATCAAGTATGTTTCACAGTGATGTTTATGAGCCATGTGCATATTTTTGGGTATAGTGTCTAGCACCGAATAAGCTATGGGTTCAAGAAAACCCCGAGTCTCATAGCTATGTGCCGCTGTAGGATAAGGGATCCTCGATATTAGAGAATGTTTCCCTCAGCCAAGAAATATGGGATCATCGCTATTGAAGAGTATCTCCCTTGCCTCAACAGGCGCATACAGGGGCCATCATTATTGGAGATTGTTGCCCTGAGTCACGAGTAATAGCACGCCTTTCATCATTCTTTGCCCTGGTAAGTCTTAGGACGACTCTGCCCACTTGAGCGAGATAGTTGTGACATCATGTAATCTCTATCATAATGGTGTCAATTCTGATGAGTCTCCTACTGTTCCTTAGTTTCTATATATATATATATACATACGTTCATGTTTCATGATTTTATGATTTATGATGATTTGGATAAAAAATATGCTTTAAGAGGATTTAACTTACGAACTCTGTCATGATCAACCTTATATTATAGTTTTGCAAACCTTGAGCCTTTATGCTAAATTCATGATCAAAATCTTATATTTTATACGATATTTCACTCATGATCTCTTTTATGCCTTACTAGCATGTTTTCTTACTCTACATACTCAGTAAATTCAAAGTACTGACTACATACTCTATGCTATATTATTTCATGATATAGATCCAGGTACTCAGATTCAGCCTTGCAGTTAGATACATTCCGAACTTGATCAGCTAGTAGTGGTGAGTCCTCATCTTCTAAGGACTAGAGTTATCTACTTCAATTCATTCTTTTACCTTGTTTTAGTTTTAGACTTTAGAGTTAGCTGGTGGCTTGTCCCAGCAACTTATTATTTAGTAGAGGCTTTCAGACATAGAGTTAGTATGTTCAACTTTGTGACTCAGTGTTCAAATTATCAAATAATCTTGTTATCCATAAGGAAATATATTACATTTCAATTAGATTATATTCAATTTTCCTTATAAGTTATATTGTGTTAGTAATATGCTATGTCATGGGTTAGCTTGGAGTTATTGGTGGTTCTAGGTCCCGTGTCGCAGTTTGGAGTCCATGCTCGGGTTGTGACATACCCAATGTTAGATAGTACTCCCAAAACCATACATAGCGCTCATATCATAATTGTGAAACATGGGTTTTACATGGACTAGTTTAAAAACATGGTGAATACATTGATTCCTTGACGTACATGGACTATCCATCAAAACAATCGCTAAAAATTACAGCGATGATATTATCATGCCCTGAATGTAGACCTAGGGCGTCGACCGACACTCAAACCACTTTTGTGATCCAAGTGAACCCTTGGCTAGCTTACTATCAGTAAAATCTCAATAAATAATATGGAAGCTGAAACATAGTGAGCTTAATATAATGAAAGAGAATTTATTTTATAATTGAAATAAATATTAAAAAGTAACATTATTGACTCAATATCTAACTCTATCTATGAAGCCTTTATAATTGTAGAAGGGGTGTCGGGACAAAGCTCCCACGACTACCTCAAGCTCTAAAAATAAAAAGACTCAATTAAAATTGTGACACTCCGAATGTAGGAGGTCTCACCAAATAGCTGGATGAAGTGAAGTTCTAGCAATGCGTCCTTTGATGATCTTTTCTACCAGAGTCTGTATCATAATACGATGCAGAGCCAAAAAAGGGTTTCAATACATGGAATGTACGGTATGTAAAATAGTTGAGTGAAACAAAGTTAGCAAGAATAACTCAAGTGAAAGACATAACTGGAATCAATAAACTTGACATGAAACAATAAAGGGAAACTGTACTCTGAAACTAAATATGATGCATTGGACACAATATGAAAAAGTGTAAAACAATTTATGCAATATAACTTATGTCTCAAAATATCTGTGTAACTACTTATGCAAGTAAAGTATATCAATAGTAGGTTGGGTAGGAGTTTCTCATAACCGACACGATCATGAATGAGCACACGATGCCCAACTATCTAGCTCAAGTTGGTAGAGTCATCCAAAACCTTGACAGGGTAGTGGAAAATCATAATCTAGGATCCATAACATTGTGTCCTTACCAGAGAGTATCTCTGGGGATTCGCCAGAACCAACAACACGATCCTATCCTACGTTGGCTATGTAGTTATAGGGCTTATGAGTTTTCTGAACCCTTTCACCCACTCGGTGATAAATACTCCTCCCAAAATAATCTTGGTCATGTCCAGTCAAATGTCCTTAGTGAGTCAACACCATTATATAGTATTTTAGCTATAATGAATGTTTAAAATCATCTGTGGAGCCCTTTCGCTCAAAAATAATCTTTAAACTTTCTTATGAGCCTCTCACTCAAACCATAGTTTAAAACATCATGAAGAGCCTTTCGCTCAAAATTATCTTTAAACATCAATATGGAGCCTTTCTGTCAAAACATCTCATGAATTTCAAACTAAGACTTTACTTATGTTTTCTTTGACAATCTTACTAAAAATCATCTCTTTATGCTTAAAATCTCATCATGTATGCTCCTTTTAAAATATGCTCAATCTCTAGGAAAACAATGCATTTACGTCAAAAATACATGTTTTCGAAACAATGCTTTAAAAAAATCACGCTTTCTTGAAAATCATGCTTCTTGAAAATCATGCTTTCATGCAACTAGGATTCATGGGATAAAAAACAAGAATCAAGAATAAAGAATCGATAATCATGAGAGTATGATCCACAATAAATGGAGTACGATTACAATCAAGAGACGTCAATAAACAACTCAATATGAAGAATTCAATAATGACAATTCAACATATATAGATAGAGAAGATCACAATTCAAGAATTGGGTAAAAACTTTAGCTTTAATCTCAATGAATTTTTGCATATATGTAGGGAATAAAGATGAATAGGAATCCTTAATTAGGTTATATTTACATACTTAGAAAAATAGAACCTTAGAATCAAGCTTGAAGAACCCTAATTTGGAGAAGAAGACTTCCTAGCTTCTTAATAAAACTTGAGCCCTTTGATGCTTGAATTCTAATTGGAATGGTGAGGAATGAGTATCTAGTCTTTAGGAGTACTTAAATAATACCTTTAGGCATCACAACCATCTGGGTTTAGGCAATTAAATCATAGGAACTCCCTAAAATAACTTTAAGATCGTTTTTGGTAACTTCATGCGTCTTTGACTTTGACCCCATGTCACTTGACAATGCTTTACTAAAATTCTCATAACTTTTGACTACGAATACCGATTGATACAAGGTCAGATGCATAGGAAAGAAGACTCAAAGTAATTCAATTTGATGGGCTTATCACTAAAAAGCACTTTTTTCACTACCCGAGTCTACACCCTGGTCGAGACATGGTGCTTGGTGCCACAAGTGACCCCAAGCTAACCCATGGTCTAACATTCTAGGTTGGGGATACCTGTTCTTAACTGTAACCTTGTTCAGTTGACGGTAGTCGATACACATTCTGAGAGTACCATCTTTCTTTCGCACGAACAAGACTGGAGCACCCCATGGAGAAATGTTGGGTCTGATGAACCCTTATCTAAAAGGTCTTTTAGCCGCTCCTTCAGCTCCTTAAGCTCAGTTGGAGCCATTCTGTAAGGAGGAATAGAAATGGGCTGAGTGTCTTGAAGAAGTTCTATCCGAATTCTATTTCCCACTCGGGAGGGACTCCGGAAAGATCTTCGAGAAAGACGTTAGGGAACTCGCTGATAACTAGAACTAACTGTATAGTTGGGGTAGCAGAGCTAAAATCTTTGACCCGAACTAGGTGATAGATGCACCCTTTTGGAAATGAGCTTCCCTGACTTAAGGTAGGAAATAAACTGACCCTTAGGTGCAGAAACACTACCCTTCCATTCTAAGACTGGCTCATTGGGGAATTGAAACCTGATGACTCTAGTTCTGCAGTTGACTGAGGCATAACTGGAATGTAACCAATCTATGCCAAGAATAAGGTCGAAATCGACCATGTTTAGCTCTATTAGATCATCTGGAATGACTTTATTCAACACTGAGACTGGGTAGTTTCTATATACCTAGCTAGCTCTAACTGACTCACCAATTGGGGTAGAGACTGAGAATAGTTCCAAGAGAACTTTTGGACTAATTTTAAACTAAACAGCTATATAAGGATTCAGTAATGATAGTATGGCTCCTAGATCTAGTAGGGCATATACATCTAGGTTGAAAAGACGTAACATACCCGTGACCACGTCAGGTGAGCTCTCTTGATCCTGATGAGAGGACAAAACATAAAAGCTATTTTGGTGCTGACCACCATCCGTACCTAAAGCATTTCCCTACTGAGATGGATGGCCTACTGGGGCTGCCGAAGTAGACTGAGCTCTTCCCTGTCCTGCTGAAGGACAATATTTTAACCTGTGACCCAACTGCCCATAACCAAAGCAACCCTCCTTGCCCATGCGGCATTCCCCTAGATGGTTCTTGCCACACTTAGGACAAGCTGGGAAACGGTTTCTAGCACTAAAACTCTAGGACTGAGATCTAGATGCTCTACCCTTCCGATCCTTACAGGATTGTAAAGTAGGGGCGCTGGCTGATGTGGGTGATGAGTCTTCTATTGCTGCTGCTGTGGGCGACTATTGTCGCGGGACCTCTGGTGGCCATAATCCGACTGACCTATTCTGGCCAGCTTGTTCTCCCCCTCCATATCCTTCAACTTTTCTTCCTCAATCTACTGGGCATGAATGATGAGGCTGGAGAGGTCAATGTCCTTGATGAGCATTTGCGGTTTTGCACTCCTTAGGTACCAAGTTTGACACTCCATTGACGAATTTGAGCATGCAATCCCTTGGCTTAGCTACCATCTCTGGAGCATACCTCGACAACCGAGTGAACTCCAATGCATTCTCCTCCAAGGTTCTGTTACCCTGACTTAAATTCATGAACTTCGCAACCTTTTCCTCCCTCAATTCTTGAGGAAAGAATCTGTCTAGAAATGCAGTCATGAACTCTTCCCACTCTACTAGCCCTGCTGCTGCTGGCCTTCCTTCCTTCCATTGGTCGTACCAAATCTGAGCCACCCCTTTCAACTGGTAGGCATCCATATCAACACTCTTCGCAGAACTAACACTTATAATCCGGGTGATCTTCCACACCTCATCTACAAACTCTTGCGGGTCCTCTCCCACCTTGGACTATGGAAAGCTGGAGGACTCATTCGGGTGAAGTCCCGAACCCTAGCAGTTGTTGCAGAACCATTTGTATTCACTGGAACCACCTGCTGGTTCACTTGATTAGTCATCGTTTGAGCCAGCAGCTGGGTCGCCGCTTGGAATTCCGTTGAAGACACTAGGTCGTCTGAGGGGCTATTGGAGCTGGTGGGGCAGGTCGGTTGGCGTTGCCAGCCTTCCTTCCATTTCCTCATCTTGGAAGCATATTTTTCACTAAAACGAATAAAGCACAAGTTAGGAGGACATTTTGATATTCAACATCAAGGCACGATAAGGATTATGAACCAAAGGGAGTTTTCCTAATAACGTCTTGTAGCCTCCCCGTCATAAGTGTGGCGTGCTTCACACCCATGAAAATGACTCTACTTGATGCAGCTTTCAGACATCCTAGGCTACGCTAAACCTAGGGATCTGATACCATGTTAGTCATAACCCGAGTCTACATCCTAACCGAGACATGGTACTTGGTGCCAAAAGTGACCCCAAGCTAAGCCATCGTCTAACATTTGCACTAGTATACTAAGTAAACATAAGCGGAAGCTTTAAAAGAAATATTTATAAATCAATACTGCCGAGAGTGTAAAACATCACTAGAAACAATTCTAAACAACTGTGTCTAAAAGCCATTACTAACTGATGAGTTGATGGGACAAGCCCCCAGCTAACTCTAAGTCTGACTGAAAAGAAACTAACTGAAAAGCAAATAACGTCCTCGGAAGATGAGGACTCACCAAATAGACTGCTGCTACTGGAATCATCGAGAGGAACTATTGACGTTGTTGGACTGAGAACCTACACCTGTATCATAATACGATACAACATAGGAAGTATGCGTCAGTACTTTGAATGTACTGAGTAAGTGAGATATATAATAAGCATGGGAAATAAACAACTAAGCTGAAATAACATGAAATGACCAATTGATACTGAATACTGATAAGCTGAGTTCTAACTGATATGGTCAATAATGACCCTGACTAGTGGTCAATAATAGGTCCTGGAATTGAGTAACTGAAGTGAGCTGAACTGAATTAAACTGAACTAAACTGAACTGACAAGTGGGAGAGTCTATAACCGACATATAACCATGTGATCTAAACATGAAGTTTGATGTATACACCCCATTGGAGAAAGCCCACTGTACCTTGCCAGGATATAATGGCTGAGCTAAGTAATCACAAGTTGAGGCCCATTTGGCTAATAACCTATGGTGACAACATAGTTCTAGGAACCTGGATGTGTTGGAACCCTGGTCCGCTCAGTGCTAAGTATTACTCCCACTGGATAGTCCTAACTTGACTACTAAGCTGATTGCTCAAAGATGGAGTCCTGGACTAAGTCAGAAATACTTATCTGGAAGTACCCTGAGAGTCTAACGGACCAGATAACTGTAAACTTGTGTTCTAAGACTGGCCAGAGCCACTTATCTGGAAGCGTCGTAACCGTCTAAAGAACAAACTGATAACTGAAAGTACTGGTTCTAAGACTGGTCAGAGTTGCTTATCTGGAGGCGTCGTGACCGTCTAAAGAACAAACTAATAACTGATAACTGAAAACTAGGACTGGGAGGTATTACTGACACCTCAAGAACTTTCTATAGTCAAACTGATCAACTGACATTTCTATAAGATACTAAAATTTACTATGTACTAACTGAGACTAAACAATCAATAACTCTACTCTTGATCAAGCAATGTACTATCCTGGTAATTTCAAGAATAATCGAAATCAAGCAATAGTTGTATTTAGAACATGCTAAAATACTCAATTCACTGTATTCAAAGAAACTAGGGCTAAAATCATATAATTTCATGAAAGGATATAATGACAAAAAGTATAGTTAACAATAGCCCTCAATACTCAAGAAAATAATAACAGGAAGAAATCCATAATTTACTGACAAATAAACCCTAACTTTGAACTTCAAGGCTAAAACTGATAAGCATTTCAGAAGAGTTTTAGGGTACAAGGGAAGAACGATTCTCTTGTTGAATTCCCACATACCTGGTGTAGAAATCCCGGAGAAAACCCTTGAGAAATCTGAGAAGAAAAATCAAAACCCTTGCTCCTACTATGTGCTTTCTGACTGAGTTTCTACGTTCTAACTTTTGAGAGAATGAGGAAGATGGAACGTCGATTACCTCCCTAAATCCATTGAATATAACAAAAAACGAAATTGTTTAGGGATTAAAAAGGTGGAAAGTTACAAAAATGCCCCTAAAAGAAAATTTGGAAAATTGCCCAACAGGGACCAACGAGTCACACAATGAGTCATTGGGTGATACCACGACTCATTGGGACTAATCATTGTTCCTGGCCTAGAATTGGGGCTCACTAGAAACTGGCTACGAAGGGAACCATGACTCCTTGGATGAACCGACAGGTCGTTGGTACCTCTCATTGTCACTAACAGGAAAAACATGGTCCCTCAGTTAATGAATGACACAACAACTCATTGGTAGGACCAACGGGTCATTGTGTCTACTCGTGGACAACACTGCCTGGACCTGAGATTTGGCGACGAGTAGAAACGATGACTCGTTAGGGGTGACAACGAGTCATTGGTCCCACTCATTGCTTCTGGGAGATGTCTGGTAGATTTATGAACTTAGGATGCAATGGATGACAGGACAACTTGTTACTACTTCCAATGAGTCGTCCTATGCCTCGTTGATTCCCAGGGGGAAATTCTGCAAAGCTAACAATGGCTCAGATGATGGCCCGTTAGAGGTGACAACAATCCGTTGTCTGGGTCATTCTGTGATTAAAAAATTTCTGGTTTCCCCTGATTTTTCATGCATGGTTTGTGTTTGGTCTAGGAAAGTTTTGGGGTGTTACAACTTTACAAATGGGGAGTTATTATTATTTGAAGTTGACCCTTGTAAGAACTTATATTAAAGCTCAATCAATAAGAAAACTCTTGACTCAACTTTATGCTAGAGGTTCCTTATGACATTAATTTATATCCAATTCACTTCTCTCACTTAAGAATTGATCTTAACACTTAGTTTCTATAAATTTAATTGGGTTTAGGCCTATCCACATACCTAGAACAGTTTCAAACTTCGCCCCAAAAGTCGGAGACGTTACAATATCTCCCCCTTGGGATCATTCATCTTCGAATGAAAGATTCACTTAGGTTCAAAAATAGTTGATTCAACTAAAATAATCAAACTCAGCTCATGCAACACATTGTCATACTAAGCAACTCAACAACAACTGAATGAAATATGAAACCAATACGAACGCTACAAGAGGAAAATATTACCTCACAATGATTCTGTATTAGGAGGGAATAAATGGGGATACTTGGCCATTATGTTTGATTCAACTTCTCAAGTAGCTCCCTTAACATGTTGATTCCTCTATAATACCTTCACCGAAGCAACTTTCCCGTTTATTAGCTTACGAACTTGACGATCTAAAACCTGAAATAGAATTTCCTCATATAATAGGATATCATTAGCTCCAACACTCTCCTTAGGCACAATGAGTGAGGGGTCTCCCACACACTTCTTAAGCATAAAGATGTGGAATACCGAATAGACTGAGGCTAATTCAGCTGGCAGCTCCAACTCATAAGCTACCTTGCCACCTCTCTTAGAAATCTGATATGGACTAATATAGTGGGGAATAAGTTTTCCTTGGATTGTCTTAACTTTTTTCCATAGCTTGCTGCACTAGTTCTGGTCCTATCAACTCTGCTTCTAACCTTAAACTAACTGATCAAAGATCTACACCCCCACCCATAGAGAGCTTCATGCTAAGTCATCTGAATGCTAGAATGATAATTGTTGTCATAGGATATCTCAATAAAAGATAAATGGTCATCCCAATTTCCTTTGATATCAATAACACATGCTCTTAACATATCCTCCAAGGTCTGAATAGTACGCTCTTCTTGACAATCTATCTGCACGTGAAAAGCGATACTAAGATTCACCTTCGAGCCCAAACCTTTCTGAAACGACTTCTAAAATTGAGCGGTAAACTGAGTATCCCTATCTAATATGATGGATAATGGCACTTCATAGAGTCTCACCACCTCCCTAAGGTACAACTTAGAAAGATCCTCTGCTGAGTCTGTAGTCTTTACCGCTAAGAAATGAGCAGACTTAGTTATTTTATCCACTATCACCCAAATAGAGTCTTGCTATCTGTGGGATCTTGGTAGACTGGTGATAAAATCCAATTTGATCATCTCCCACTTCCACTCAGGGAGAACTATATTCTAAGCAACAACACATGGCCTTTGGTGCTTAACCTTAACCTTGTGGCAATTTGGGCACTTAGCCACAAAGTCAGCTATGTCCCTCTTCATACCATTCCACTAATAGACTTCTTTCAGGTCATGGTACATCTTGGTGGAACTTAGATGAATCTAATATCCAAAGTTGTGTGCTTCAAATATAATTCTATCTCTGAGGTCATATATATTAGGAACACACAATCTTCCATGGTACCTCAGGACGCCATCTCCCCCATGTGTGAAAACAAATACCTTCTTTGTTTGGATATCTTCCTTCATCTGAAACAAGAGGGGATCTCTGTCCTGCTTTTCCTTAACTTCCACAACTAAAAATGATTCAGCTCCACTATGAACAAGCACACTGCCTTCTTTAGAGTCTAAAAAAATAAACTCCAATACGTGAGAGTCTATGCACATCATTTTCTAACTCGCACATCCTTTGCTAGTTCTCTCTTTTCTTCTTCTACATGGGCTGTACTCCCATAGACACCCTTCTAAGAGCATCAACAGCTACATTAGCTTTACGTGGATGGTAGAGAATACTCATGGCATAATCCTTGAGCAAATCAAGCAATCTTCTCTGTCTTATATTTAACTCCTTCTAACTGAATACATATTGTAAAATCTTGCAGTCCATGAACACATCGACATGAGCACCATAGAGATAATGGTGCAAAATCTTCAATGCAAACACAATCGCTGCCAACTCTAGGTCATGAGTTGGATAGTTAATCTCATGGACTTTAAGCTATCTAGAGGCATAAGCAATAACCTTACCATTTTGAATCAATACACATCCAATACCTATTCTAGATTCATTGCAATGTACAATAAATCTATTTGTTAACTTTGGTAGGGCTAATATAGGAGAAGTAGTCAAACGGGTCTTCAATTCCTAAAATCTTTTCTCACAAGCTTCAAACCATTAAATTTTGGCCTTTTTTGGGTCAACTTAGTCAATGGAGCAGCAATAGTAGAAAACCCTTCTACAAACCTTCTATAATAGCCAGCTAAACCTAAGAAACTTCTGATACCTATTGGCGTTGTGGTCTAGGCCAATTCTTAACTACCTCAATCTTTTGAGAGTCAATCTTAATACCATTGCTGGAAACTATATGGCCTAGGAATGCCACGGACTTCAACCAAAATTCACACTTATAGAATTTGGCATATAACTCCTTGTCCTTAAGTGTCTGAAGGACTATTCTGAGATGGTTAGCATGCTCCTCTTGACTGTTGGAGTAAACAAAGATTTATTCAATGAACACTATAACAAACATTTCCAAATATTGCTTAAACACTCTATTTATGAGATCCATAAATGTTGTAGGAGCGTTATGATCACGAGCAAAAATATCATGCCCGTGATATGCTTTGCAACTTAAATTAGTCGTGTTGTCTAAGCTATTTTATACATTTTCATGTGATTTTATATAAATGTGAAGATATGTGCTAACCAACATGATTAGCCTCCAACATGATTAGCTTCCTTTGTTTTTTAGGTTTTGATGACTTTTGAGGAGCTAATCCATGAGTTGGTGAAGTAGAGGCTTGAGACGGAATCAACACGCGAACGTCTAAGCAAAGAGAGGAGGCACAAAACAGCCCATCTGCGCCTAAGAACGTGCCACGGCAGGGCGTGCCGCCCAAACAGCCCACCTCAGCCAAGGCAACGTGCCACGGCAGTGGGGCTGCGCATGAGGATGCAACGCGCTGCCCAAGCACCGTGCCACGTTGCCAACGCTGCGTGGTGCTGCCAAGGCCAATTTTCTGGTGATTTCCAGAGAGCTGGGCGATGCCCTCCGTGTCATGGGGTAGTGCTCCGCGATACATTCCGCGTCACGGAGCTCGTTCTAAGACAAAGCAATTACGCAGACAAGCCTATTTACTATAAATAGGACCCTTAGCTCTAATTCCATTTGGGGTCACGATTTTATTCTGGAAACTACCTAGGAGTGAAGGGAGAAGTGGGAGAACTCATCTGTGTGGTTTGTCAAATTCCCTCTCATCTAACCAATCTCGTAAGTAAGGTAGTTTAGAGTAGATTACTAGTAGTGTAGAGAAGTTTTACAAACATGAATGGCTAGAACCCCTTTCTCTAGGTTGAAGCCATGGATTATGATTGCATTTTAAGGAATGAATGGGAATTGCTATTGATTGTTATTTTCGCTCTGCATTCCGATTTGTTGATTGTTTTTATGATTGGATCACCAAGGAAAGCATATTTGTTAGCTTGGGTAATAGCTTGAGAAGGGCATTACCAGGTCAGGACATGAGAATGTGAGGAGCATGATTGTAATCTCGGAGAGGTTCTGTGTTTGGATAGAAATATACCTAACACCGTGCTTGGTTGACACACTGGGGTTATGAAAGACCAACTTGGGATGTCACATCACCACTCAACAAAGTAGTTGTGAGGCTAAGTTGAGTTAAATGGTGTTAGACGCACTAAAGTCCCTAATCGTTTTTCCCCGTAAACCACAAGATAATTGATTGCCCGCGACTAGAAAATTAAACTCCTCGCCACAATGGCTGGAGGCGACGTGCTTAGAGGCTCCTGAAAGACCAGTGAACATGTTCTAATTATGAACTAACAATTGATAGTTCATGCTTATTCCATTGCAAATCGAGTATTGCATGACACCGTTTTAAACCCCATGTTGTCTCTAGAGTACTTTCGTAATATTTCACACCCAAACTTAGACTTAATTATTCTTCAATCGGCATCGTCTATAACCAACACTCCTTGGTATTTAAGATCACACTAGACATGGATAGTTAGAGGAATGGGTCCAGCCTCGTGGGTTCGATAACTGCTCTAAAAGAGCCACTATGCCACACCTACGACCCGTACACTTGCGGACGCGTCGGGCGTGAAAAAAGAGTCGCCACCATGGCACTCTGAAGGCGGGCGACGCTGCTGCGCTGCTGTCAGGACTGAAATTGGCTGGGTACGTCAAGTTTTTGTTTCGCTTATTGGGACTCGTGAAGTTTTGATAATTTATCTAATTTTGTGTGATTTTGTACTTTATTGAAGTGGTTGAGGAAACTTGGTCTTAGTCTGGCCTATTTGTGTGTGACAAAGTTGTTCACCGAAATACTTGAAATAGAAAGAGCTTGTGGAACCGCTTGCTGAACTCGAACGCCAAATCCATTTGCAAAGGAGAGTAGCCTCTAGAGCAAAAGCTAAAGAGACTTCAAGAAAGGCATAACAACAACCACCCACTGGCCAAGACAGCTTGTCATTCAAGCAATGGCAAAGAAGACTAGCCATAAGTGGCAATCCCACTAGTTTACGAATGTGACCTCTAGTATCCGTAAACCGAGCCTGGAGGGAACTTTGAATTTAAATAGAATATGGTGCAGCTGTTGGCATTCCTAGTGGCCACCCACTGAATGGCACATGAGGACCATGAATACACTTACGTAGCTTTCTTTGAGATAAGTGACACGCTTGTCCCCACCCGCTGTCCACGTGATTATGTCCGATTGACCTCTTCCCATTTTCACCTAGAGGCGAAAAAGTGCCGAGGCTGGATGACACCAACCCATTATCAGTGGAATGACTTGGCTAGTCTTTTATCGTGATTCTTTCCTTCAAAGACTCACAGAGTATCATAAGTGAAATACTTAGTTTCAAGCAGAAGTTCATGAGAACTTGTATATGATTGGGAAAAGATTCGTCATTGTTGAGAGACTGTCCCCATCACTAAAGAATCTAATGAAGTGTCAGCCCATACCTTTGTGGAATGTCTAGACCCACACACAAAAATATTACTTAGACTCGTGAATGTGTGGGTAAGCTCGGTAGAAGAATGGGACATGAGTTGTACACTTTGTTGAACAGAATTGTACAAGGAAATCCAAGAGTGGCACAAAGAGTCATCAAGAGGGAAGGAAGAAGAGCAGGTTGACTGTGGCGCATGGTTTGAATGCCTTGGCAAGACAAATAGCTGCCCAAATATCAAATTATGACCTGGCCAATAAACCGAGTATGCACCAAATACCCAGGCCGTGTTAACGCGAAGTAGCAAGCTCCTGTAGCTGGTGCGGAAATTTATGGTACAATGGGCACAATGCGTAATCTTGTGGCTTCAACCGGAATCAGTTAATTTGTTGGGAATGTGCAAAGGAATCAATTTTGTAACAACTCCAACAAAATAAATTAGCAGGGGGCCACCAATTCTTCTTGGGTGGAAACCAAAAGCGCACTTTATGCAACCTCAACAACATCCTGAATATCAAACAGTAATAGGCGCATTGATGGGCAGTAGCCACATCGGCGGAAACACTGAGAAATTATGGAGACCTGTGAATCTGTTGATATACCTAAAGTGAGATGGCAAACAGACTTAATGAATCATCAAGAGCTGACCCAAATCTTGAAAACAAGTGGGTCAGAAGTCAGCCAAAACATGAGGCCGCAAGGGGGATTACTAAGCGACGATCCTAACCCCGGCAGATCAATGCCATCGGCTAGGAGCGGTTACGCTGGGGCCGAATGCAATGCCTAAAGAGGTCAAGAAAAGAAAAATGAGTTGGCAGACTGGACCATCACCCATACTGAAAATCAGAGTGCCGGACAACAAATGCGCAACTCATTGCATCCAGCATGAGACCACCACCACCCTTCCCTGAGATTCAAAAGAGCAAGGAGGAGTGAATGTTTCAAAAGTTCTTTGGAGAGTTTCAAAGAACTTCACATGTTCTTGCCTCTTATTGATGTCTTGCAGGAATGCCCAAGTATGCTAAATACTTGAAGGATGGATGGCTTAACAAGCTCCGTACTATAGCAATCGATCGAGGAGGCACACGTGGTATTGAGCAAAATTCCGGAGAAGCTCAAAGACCCTGGAGCTTTACCCCCATACAAATTGGTAAAGTCAAGTGATTCGAGCTTTGTGTGATTTAGGGTGCAAACAGCTAATCTAATTCTATCCTTATTCAACACCTTTTTGGGGTTGGGAAGATCGGTGACCGACGAGGTTGATGTTGCAGTTTCTGCTCATAACCAGTGTGACACCCTATGAACACAGAGACTTTCATCGTGAAAAATTGGTTATGCTCGCCAGCTTACGCTGGGGATTTTGCCATAGACCGTACTCTTGCCTTAGACTGTACATTTCACACCTGAGAATGTTATTTAACAGCAAAGGACCTCGAAATGAGGTCGACAAAAGCAGAAACCCTTCCACTACCAGATAAACTTAATCATACCACACAACCATGCAAAGTACAAGTGTAGGATGAGCGGTGGGGTAGGGAGAGCTCACGGTGCAATGCCAAAGGTAATGCCAAGTAAACGCAATTTGGTATGATAAAAGGTCAATTGAGAAGAAAGTTTGAGAAAGTGGAGTGAACAGAGGGAGTCGTATCCTCTAAAATGTTGTAATAGGAAAGGAGATGGTTCTCAAAGATAACCCGTATGAGGACAAGTTCAAAGGGTGCAAAATAAGGCTACCGCTGGAGAACTCATGGGTACCCTCAGTACAATTTGTAAATTTTTTATTTTTGCTTGGATTTTGCGCCATTTTTTGTTTGTGCTTTTGTGGAAAGTTAGTACAGGTAGAGGGAAGTCTGAGTACCCTGAGGAGGAAGCTAGAAGCATGGAAGAGGAAAAGTGGTGGGGTCGAGACCCACATGTGCAAAAAGTGTAGGAAAACATGCTAATAGCCAAGCCTAAAGGCCTCGTGGAGTATTTCTCACCCTCTTGAAATGTTAATTTGATGCTATGAGGACATAGCATGATTTAAGTGTGGTGTGAGGGAAACAGGAAATTTAAAATTTTATGCTTAACAAATTTTGTTGAATGTAATGCTTGTGTGATAAAATTTGAAAATTTGAAAATCTTTGTGAGTCAAGCGTGACTCTATCACCCGTTGGTTTTTCTTTTTCGGCCCTTTCCTACGGGGGTCTTTGAACCGAAGAATAAAATTTTTTATTTTTTATTTTTATTTTTCTTTGTTCGTATATAATGTTTAGCATGCTTAGGGACTCAAGCTCGGGACATGGATGGATGACGACCTATTTTGAGGAAATTAGTCGATAGATGTCGGGTTTTTGAAACCGTAGCTAATGGATGCTTGATGTTCTTGTTATGTGTCACATGATGGTGAGATGAAAGTATGTTCAAGTTTGTTGAAGCATGCCAGTTTATAACTTTGTTTGAGACACTTAGGCTTTTGAATTTGACTCAATATAATTGAAGCTTAATGTTTGAATTCTTGTGATTAGCCGAGTAAGAGTCTCCATTTAATGTGTCTTGAATTGGAGTACGTGCTATGAGTGTAAGGTTTTTTGAGTATTCTATGCTATTGTGGATTGTCTAGAACTTGTCTCGGTGTGTTTATAAAATGGAATGAAGGAGATGATTTACAATTTCCAATTAACTTAAATTTTATCCCTGCTTACCTACCTTGAGAAATTAATCCTAGTTAGCCCCGTTGAGCCTTGAGCCTATTCTTTGATAGCCGTAACATGTTTAATCCTTTCATTAACCTTGGACTTGACCCAAAGTTCTAAGCGCTTTGAAGAAGAAAAAACTGAAAGAGTAAAGGAATGAGAGGAATGAAAAGAAACAGCCAAAGAAAAGCTGTGTGTTGAGAAAGGATGTGCGTGCACTTGTGTGAAAATGACTCGATCACTTCATTATGAGTAAGAAAATAATTTAATGAAAATTTACTTATGGAACTCCTTACTAATAAGCCAAAAGTGCCTAAATAAAGGAGAAACAAAAGAGGAAAAAGAAAATTACCAAGGATAAAAAGGTGAAGTAAGGGAAGGGAAGTTCGCCATGAGGGTGTGATGTATTAAAAGCGCTTAGAAAGATAGTCACTACACGCGAATAGTACCTACCTCGTACTCCGAGATTACAACCTACAAAGTCCTACTTGATCCTACATTCATACATCCTTAAATTAGTGGAGCAAACACTAAGGGCAAGCTTATGGGTCATGACATGATGCATGTAATTCTTTTGTGAGAGTGAGTGTAATTCTATTCATGTACCCACACATGTTGTGATGTAAAAATTATTTTGCGTGTGATTGCAATCCCTCTTCCGTGAGGGCACATGTTGAATGGGAGATATAATCATGTGGGAATTCTTAATCGCCTGATTTGCAATGAGTTTGCCCTCAGACAGAGTTGATTCTTGAGGTTAAGCAGTCTTAACATAGTTGTATCATAGATTGTTCTATTTTTAACTTGTATCTTGAATAATCATTATAGCCAAAGAGCTGGAATTAACTTGCTAAATTAGTTATGGGACTCTCCATATGCATGATATGTAAAAAGGTTGTTCGAGGGACCTAACAAGGCTTTATGTGGGTTGTGATCACGCAAAATATCATGCCCGATACACTTTGCAACTTAAATTAGTCGCGGTTATTAAGCCATTTTATACATTTTCATGTGATTTTATATAAATGTGAAGATATGTATAAATCCAACATGATTAGCCTTTTGCTTTGTAGGTTTTGATGACTTTTGGAGTGAGCTAATCCATGAGTTGGTATAGAGGCTTGAGATTGAATCACGAACGCCGGCAAAAAAGGAGGGCACAAAATGTACCACAAGAACGTGCCACGGCAGGTAGGCTTTATAAAAATGTACCACCCAAGTGGCAACGCCTAATGCGTGGTGTCAGCGCTGACAAGGAGGATGCAACGCGCTGCCCAAGCAGCGTGCCACGCTGCCAACGCGTGTGTGCCGCCGAGGCCAATTTTCGGTGATTTTACAAAGGAGTTACCATGCCTCCGTGTCACGGAGTACCACATACACTCCGCGCGACACCTGAGCCGTTCCACGACATGCCAAATTACGCACTTTCTCCATTTACTATAAATAGGACCCTTAGCTCCTAATTCCATTTAGGTCACGACATTTTATTTTGGAAAACTACTCAGGAGTGAAGGGAGAAGTGGAGAAACTCATCTAGGGTTTACTGAAATCCCTTCATCTACCAATATCGTAAGTATATAGTTTAGGAGTAGATTAATAGTAGTGTAGAGATGTTTTATAAACATGAATGGCTAGAACCCTTCCTCTAGGGTTGAAGCCATGGATTATGATTTTAATTTTATATATTTATTGTTTGTTTGTTTTAATTAAGTTATTGATTGTTATTATCGTCTTGCATTCCTTGACTTGTTGGTTGTTTCTTATGATTGATCACCATGAAAGAATATTTGTTGCTAGTCGGGTAATAGCTTCTGAGTAGGCTGGGCATTACCTAGGCCGCGACATGAGAATGTGAGGAGCATGATTGTAATTCCTGAGAGGTCTGTGTTTCTGGGATAGAAATATACCTAACACCGTGCTTGGTTGACACACGGGGGTTATGAAAGCATCAACTTGGGATGTCACATCACCACCAAGCAGAAGTTGTGAGGCTAAGTTGAGTTAAATGGTTAGACGTACCTAAAGTCCCTAATCGTTTCCGCAAAACCACAACATAATTGATTGCCCGCGACTAGAAAAATTAAACTCCTCGCCACAATGATGCAAAGGAGGCTAGATTGCCGTGTTTAGGCTCGAAAGACCATGAACATGCAATTCTAATTATGTGAAATAACAATTGATAGTTCCATGCTTACCCCATTGCAAATCGTAGTATTGCATGATTATCTCGTTTTAACCCCATGTTGCTCCTGGGAGTACTTTCTAATATTTCGTCGACCCAAACTTAGACTTAATTATTCTTCAATCGAAAATGTTTATAACCAAATAATTTTAGGTATTTAAGATCACACTAGACATGGATAGTTAGAGGAATGGGTCCAAATTGCCCGATAAGGTTCGACAATCCGGTTCTTAAAAAGAGCCACTATATTACTTGCACGACCCGTACACTTGCGGACGCGCTCGATGTGAAAAAGAGTCGTCAAATTATTGGGACTCGATGCGGGCGACGTCACGTTAGTCAATCCAAAAGATATAACCACAAACTCAAAATAGCCATAGTGGGTCCTAAAATCTATCTTGGAATATCATATTCTTTGACATTTAACTGATGATATCCTGATCGGAGGTCTATCCTTGAAAAATATTTGGCATCCTGAAGTTGGTCGAACAATTCATCGATTCTAGGAACAGGATACTTATTCTTAATGATGAACTTATTCAATTTTCTATAATCTATGTACATTCTAAGGGTACCATCTTTCTTACGTATGAAGAGAATTGGAGCACCCCATGGGAAAACACTAGGGCGGATGAAACCCTTATCTGGCAAATTCTTTAATTGTTCGTTTAACTCTTTCAACTAGATTGGAGCCATTTTATATGGCATAATAAAAATAAGCTAAGTGTTAGGAATAACATAAATTCCAAAATCTATTTCCCTATCTGGAGGGATTCTTGGAAGATCATCGGGGAGACCTCAGGAAACTCATTAAGAATTGAAACTGACTGAAGGGATGGGGTCTTAATATCAGAGTCTCTCACTCTCACTAGATGATAGACATACCTATTAGATATTAACTTTCTAGCCTTAAGGTATAAAATGAAATGATCCTTAAGCATGACGGGACTACCTTCCCAAAATATAACAGGCTCATCTGAAAATTGGAGTTCTACGATTCGGGTCCTACAATCAATTGTGGCATAATGGGAATATAACCAATTCATGCCTAGAATAACATTGAAATCCACCACATCAAGCTCTATCAAGTTAGCTTTGGTGTTTCTATGATGGAATGCAACTGTACAATCTCTATAGATTCTCTTAGCTAAAACTGACTCACTAACCGGAGTAAAAACACTAAAAGGTTCTACCTAATCATAACATACATTGGAAACATCATTTAGCTGATAAGACGTAAACTCGAATCCTTTTGCTTCTATTAGGTACATCATTCTCAAGATTCTCCTTGTTCCATTAATAAAGTTCTAGAGGTCTGCATCAACCTTTAGACCCTATGAATACTTGTGGGGTCATTCCTCAGAAACTCTCTAATCTTTGACGTTCTTTTCTATCCCTTGGTTTATCCTCCCCTAACTACTTGGCATACACCATAAGTCTAGAGATGTCCATCTCCTTAAGCAGTAGTGTATCCTTGCATTCCCTCTTCTCATGCTTACCTTAACGGGCATAAACTTCTTCATTCTAGCTCTTAACTCTAGCACCACCTCCAGAGCATGTCCAAATAAGTGGGCGGACTTCAGACCATACTCCTTCATTCTTTTGGTGCCTTGCTTCAAGTTCACGAATTCTTCTGTCTTAACTTCTCCTAACTCCTGTGGGAAGAAACAGCTTGAGAGCGCATCTTACTCCTATGATAGTCATTATACTTTGGATCACATGAATGTGCAAGCTAGGAGGAAGTCTATGCAGAGTCAAACTCTGTCACATAATCTAGAGTATGAAAGAATAGAGGTATTTCCTAATGCTTCGTAGTCTCCACATTATAGATGTGGCACACTTCATAATAATACGAAGGACACTACTAGACGTGGCTTCATAGACTGACTGCGCTCTGACGCAAGTGCAAACGCACATAATTGTGCAAGTAATATAGAGACTCTTAAGAGTTGGATGACGAACCCACAAGTACTGGACTTTAAGTGAATTATTGTGTTCAAGTATCAATTCAACAATCAAAAGTGCAAATTTTTCAAGATTTGAAGTTTGTTTGTTTCTAAATCTAATGACAATCACAAATTTAATTGAAAAATAATAATAACAAGAATCCAAGGTCCAGGGTTAAGGAAAAACATTCATATATAGCTTCAATTCACAACAGTTCAAGTGTTTTCTTTCATTTGTTGTCTCACAAAATAACTTCCATGTTCACTGTATTTCGAACCTCTAAAAAGAATTGAATTAGCCTTACAGCTACATCATTGAGTGGGGATGTGACAACCTAATTCATATGCAATTATCTATGAGGAGTGGTTTATGGGGTTAATTCCCTTTGTTATGTACTTTCGAACCTCTAACCGTTTAACCTAACTCAGCTTCACAACTACATAAAAGAGCAGTGATGTAACAAATTCCAAATTAGGTGTCTAGATATCTTCCCATTTTAGAACCAAGAAAGGCGAATTAAGTATATTTCTATCCTAACCGCGAATTACCCCTAAAGGCTTGAACTCACTTCTTGCATTCCCAGTTCTATCCTAAGTTTTTCTCTTTTGAGTTTTCCTGAAACTAACACATGCATTTTAATGGTGATCAAGCGTTAAAATGAATAATAACAAGAATGCAAGACAAATAACAATGAAAACTTGAACCATATGGAATTTAAGCAAATATAACCATGCCATGTGGCCTCAACCCTAGAAGAAGGATTTTAGAAACTCATGCTAATACACGAATTCATAATATAATTACAATTCATGTAGGAACAAGAGTGAAATAAGAAAGAAATTCGAACCCTAGGTAGAGTCTTCTTCTTCTCTCCTTTGCTCCTCTGTGTTTTCCAAAATAATACCATGATAAAATAAAAAATAACCCAAGTGCTTAATTTATAATGAATGAAATTTTTTCGTGTGCAAGTCACCTCCGTGCCACGCTACCCACTGTGCAACTTGACCTCCATGGCATGGAACCATCATGGATGCTCACTAGAATGGCATGCCAAGGGCGAGTGTCATCGGGCATGGCACGGACACAGACGCAGAGCTCTCTTGGCATGGCACGACAGCATCCCAAAGCAGTTCCTAGTATGGCATCGCACCAATGCGCAGGCACATGCTGCCTGGCACGCCCTTCTGCCGACGTGGCATCCTGGCTGGCACGGCAGCCCACTTCTCTTGACATTTGCATGCTCCTTCATGCATCTTCATTAACAATCATCTTGAGCTTCCTTATTTCTTTTGCATTTTAATTTTGAGCCCCATCCTTAGTATATTTCACCTACAAACATGGGCTAATAACATAGGTTAGTCCATGCATGCAAATATTAGCTCGATTACATGAGATTAGAATAAAAATAAGGTAAAACACGACTAAAGCTTGGGTATAAATATCACTTGGGCACGTAAATATTCCTAATATCACCACCCCACACTTAAAGTCTTGTTCGTCCTTGAACAACTCCATTACATCGTATGCACAAGAAGGACTCACACGTCACCAATCGATGCAAGCGAATCAAGTTAAGGCTACAATAACTCACTTAGATGGAAAGTTCACATAGATCATGTTATGTATTACACAATTGAAATCATGACTGCAATGACTAGTTAAGACCTCTATCCTCGAGGAATGGAAGCTCTACAACGCAACAAACTCATCACTTTAACCAATGAAAGTCCAATAGTTCTATCTTTCCTCCAATATGTGCTCTCAAAACAAGATATGTGCTCTCAAAACAAGAGAGATACCCATTTTGACTCACAAATTTTCAACTTATAACATGCATCGGTATATTAATATGAATTACCATCACTCTCTCAAAAAATTCAAATGCAACATGCAATGACTCATGTGCTAACCCTTAGTGTATTGCTCTACTAATCCGGGAACATCTAAAAGTAAGACCAAGTAGGACTTCATGGTTTGAAATGTAGGCTAAGGGACAGGTAGGTACTATTCTGGCTAGTCATAATGACTATCTTCCCTAAGAACTTTTAATATATCACTTTCTCTCATTAAGCACCATCTTTTCTTCTTTTACTTCACCTCTTGCTTTTTCATCTATCACTTTCCTTTTTGTTTTCCCAATTCTTTAAGCACACTTATGTTATTAGTAGGGAGTAACAACACATTAGCCACTTTTTTCATTTTTTTATTCTTCTCTACTCCCTACCAACACTTGTGCATTTTAAATTGTGCACCTCTAATCTTTTCTTCAACCTCCACCACCAACTTCCCTTCTTCTCAATATTCTTACTCCTTTTACTCTTATGCATCTTTCACTTAAGTGCTTAGGAGTTTTAGATCAAATTCATGTCTATTGAAAGAAAAGAATTAAGCTTTTATTGTAGCTAACAAAGAATAGGCTAAAGGCTCAATGGGGCTAACTAGGATTATGCATTAAGGCAGGTAAAGAAACGAATGAAAATAGGCTTATTCAAAGAAATGCCTACATCGTTTCTTACCTTCAACATCCCTCATTTCACTTTGCAAACACACCAGAAAAGTTCTAGACACTACATGAGAGTATGCAGTACACAAAACCTTACACTCACTACACATGTGCAAGTCAAGACAGACCCATACATACTCTCCCAGCTTATCACTTGAATTCAAAATTAAGCAATAAGCATACAGAGTCATATTGAAGAGCCTAGGTGTCTCAAACAAAGTCCTACAATTACTCAACATGCTTCTCAATTAACGTTCACTTGCATCTTACAAACATGTATAGAACTTGACAAGAGATCAAGCAATCAAACAGTTAAGGGTTCAAAAGCAAAATCCTATTGACTAATTTTCCCACAAGACGATCGTCATCCATCCATCATCAGGAAAAGTCCTTAACTATGATTGAAATATCTATTTATAGACGAAACAAAATTTTTATGCTCGATTCAAAGTGCCCTTTTCGGAAAAGAACCGAAAAAAATAAAAGGATGGGTGAACTATGCTCAATACAAACTTCACATCAAACAAATTTCAAACCAAGCACCTCATTCACCCTTAATCAACATCCACAAATTTTTGAAATTTTCTCTTCACCCCACACTTAAAATATGTTTTGTTCCCAAAGAATTAATTAAAATTAGAACAAGGGTTAGGATACTTAAGGCCTCTAGGCCTAGCTAACATCATGTTTTCATCCATTTTAGAACACATGGGTCATCAATCCCACACTTGTATTTTACCATGCTCCTTAGTTTTTGTTTCTAAGGGTACTCAAACTTCCCCTTTTTCTGTGCTTAACTCACAAAAACAACAACAAAGTGAAGATAAACAAAATAAAAAAACATGGGAAAAATATCATACTTTGGTACACTTGGGTTGCCTCATAAGAAGCGCCCGATTTTATGTCGTGAAACTACGTGAACCATCCTTTTTAGGATGTTCTCAAACAATTATTCTCTCTCGGGAATCATCTCCTCTTCTTCTTAACTTTAGATTGAAAAGCCTCCACACTTTCCGTCTTTACTTCCATCACATTTTTATCAGATTCTTCGGCATATGACCAACAGCAAACTTGGGCTCCCTTATTAAAAGATCCTTCAGAAGTGGACCTTTGGAATACACCACCCCACACTCGCCCTCTATCAGTACATTGATCTTGCAAAGATCTCTGTAGTGCGTTGGGGGGTGGATTTTCTAGTACACTCTGAACATCTCCTCCACATCATTCACCCATATTTTTAGGGTGCCAACTCTCACATCAATCACAGCTCCTCCAATAGCCAGGAACTGGCATCCCAAGATGAGGGGTACCTTGTCATCAACCTTAAAGTCAAGAATTATAAAATCTGCAGGTATGATGAACTTACCAACTTTGATGAGCAGATCCTCAATAATCCCCTCTAGGGCTATCCTTGACTTGTCTGCCAGCTATAGTATCATCCTGGTGAACTGTCCATTGGAATGCAGCAACTGTATCATGTTCTGTTTAAGCTCAAAATTACCTCCACGCTTCAGTCTGTGGATGCTAGAGGTAACATTTGTTGTAAATGGGATTGCCACTTCACAAACTAGTCTAGATGCCATTTCTGCAGGTGCAACCTTGTCCTGTTGAACCTGCTGGATAGAATATAGGGAAGCCCCTTCTCTTCGTAACTGTCTTAACCTTCTTTCAGGTTCAGGGTATGGTTTAACCAACTCTCTATCCCTTACCAACTTGATGCAAGGACAAATCTGTTACCTACAAAATAAATGACCAAGACCAAATTTTTTAACACTTAAGAAAATATAAAACCACACAAACAAAAAAAAGAAATTCACTAAATGTTGCCATTTCCCAGCAACAATGCCAAAAACTTAAATGCTCTCCGGCGCACGCAGTCATACAAGTAATATAGTGACTCTTAAGAGTCAGATATCTAACCCACAGAGACTGGATTTTAAGTGAATTATCATGTTCAAGTATCAATTCAACAATCAAAAGTGCTAACTTTTCAAAGATTTGAAGTTTTTTTGTTTCTAAATCTAACGATGATCCCAAATTTAATCAAAAAAATAAGGGAAAATGGTTCAAAACACACTCTAACTTTGCCCAAAATTGTTGTTACACACTCCAACTTTTTGGGGGTCCTCTAATCCCCTGAACTATTTTAAAATGGAATATATTCACCCTTAAAAAGCAACACCCAGATTTGTATTAAATTGGTGAAAAACACGCGCCGACACATGTCATTTTTTTATTTTAATTTTTTAATTTATTATTTTCTTTTATCTTTTCTTATTATTCTTTTTCCATTTATTTTTATCTCTTTTCCCCTTCTTTGCTCTTACTTTTTCTTTCAGATGTATTCTTTTTCTTTCTTTTATGGATTCTTTTTCTTTTCTTTCTTTTTTTAGTCTATTTATCTTTTATCCCTTTTTAAAAAAAATTATTTCTTATAAAGTCAAATAAGTAGAAACAATTTTAGATGTCAATTAGAAAAGAAAAGAAGCATGATGATGGCCAAAATTTTTTTGGGCAAATGCTTTAATTTTTATCGTAGTATCACATTTTTAACAATTGTTGTGGTTGGAGAAGTTAATTTTTAATTGAGTTATTTACTTTACTAATTGAGTGTTTCTGAATTTTGATTGCTATTTAGATTATTTTTTGGTAATGGATTTTTGAAAGTTCATGTCATGCCATGACTTTAATGGTATAGGAGATATTGAAGAATGGATGAATTTCGTGGTGATGAATTTAATAGTTAGAGATGTGGTAAAAAGATAATGACTTTTGGTGGTGGTAGGGAGGTAGTGGAGGAGGGGTGTTGGTGGCTCTAAAGTAATGAGAGGAGGGAGAGAGAGAGGGAGGGAGGGGGAGGGAGAGAGAGAGAGAAGGGGGGTAGAGAAAGATGAAGGGGGGTAGAGAGAAAGATAAAAGGAAAAAAACAAAAACAAAAAAGAAGATATCTTTTCTTTAGAAAATGGGAATATAACTCGTTCACTCTCTCAAGGAGACTGTATTACACTTTCTCTACCATATAAGCATATAAGGGTGCATATATTCCATTTCAAAATTGATCAGGGAGGTCATAGGACCCCTGCAAAGTTGGAGTGTGTAACAGTAAATTCGAGCATAGTTGGAGTGTGTTTTGAACCATTTTCCTAAAAAACAATAACGAGAAGAATCCAGGGTTAATGCTAAACATTCACATATAGCTTCGGTTCATAACGGTTCAAGTGTTTTCTTTCATTTGTGGTCTCACAAAATAACCACCATGTTCATGGTCTTTTGAACCTTTAAAAAGAATTGAATTAGCCTCACGCCTACATAATTGAGCGGGGATGTAACAACCTAATTCATATGAAATTATATGTATGGAGTGATTTACGGAGTTAATGCTTGGTTATGAACTTTCGAATCTCTAACCATTTAACCTAACTCAGCTTCACAACTTCATCAAAGAGCGGTGATGTGACAATTCCAAATTAGGTGTCTAGCTATCTTTCCATTTTAGAATCAAGCGAGGTGAATTAGGTATATTGCTATCCTAACCACAAATCATCCCTAAAGGCTTGAACTCAATTTTTGCATTTCTAATTCTATCCTAGGTTAAGAATAACACATACACTTTAATGGTATTCAAGCATTAAAACAAATAATAACAAGAATGCAAGACAAACAGCAATCAAAACTTGAACCACATGGAATTTAAGAAAATATAATCATGTCATATGGCCTCAATCCTAGAAGAAGGGTTTTAACCATTCATGTTAATACACGAATTCATAATATAATTAAAATTCATGTAGGAACAAGATTGAAATAAGAAAGAAATTCGAACCCTAGGTACAGTCTTTTCTTCTCTCTTTCGCTCCACTGTATATTCCAAAATAATACCGTGATAAAATTATAAAAAACAAGTGCTTAATTTATAATGAGTGAATTTTGTCGTGTGTAATTCACCTCCGTGCCACGCTGCCTATTGGCGCAGCTTGACCTTCGTGGCACAGAGCTATCGGGGATGCTTGCTGGAATGGCATGGCAAGGGTGAGTGCCATCGGGCGTGGCATGGACACAGATGCGAAGCTCTCTTGGTGTGGCACGACAGCATCATGGAGCAGGGCCTGGCGTGGCATGATGTCAATGCGCAGACACACTGCTTGGCAGCCCCTTGCGCATGCACAACACTGGCATAGAACGGGTATGGACGCGACACAGGCCAGCGTGACACACTGCCTGGCACGCCCTTCTGCCGGCTTGGCATGCTGGCTGGCACGGCAGCCCACTTCTTTTGACACTTGCATGCTTCTTCATGCATCTTTGTTAACAAACATCCCAAGCTTTCTTATTTCTAATGCATTTTCATTCCAAGCCCTATCCTTAGTATATTTCACCTACAAACACGGTCTAATCATATAGGTTTTTTCATGCATGCAAATATAAGCTCGATTACATGAGATTAGACTAAAAATAGGGTAAAAACACGACTAAAGCGCAGGTATATCTATCACTTGGGCACGTAAATATGCCCAAGATCATAGACACCCTAGAACTCTTGAAAACCTAAATCTACGATTCCAAGGTTGTCACACCCTGAATCTACACCCTGAATGTCAACTGCACTTAGACCTCTTTCGTGATCCAAGCGAATCCTTAGTCTGGCTTCCTATCAGTTTAGATCTCAATAAACAAAGCAGAAGCTGAAATATAGTGAGCTCAATATAATGAAAGAGAATTTTTTCTATAATTGAAATAAATGTGAAGAAGTAACATTATTAATTCAATATCTAAGTCTATATAAGAAGCCTTTATAACTGTAGAAGGGATGTCGGGACAAAGCTCCCATGGTTGCCTTAAGCTCTAAAAATAAAATGACTCAATCAGAATTGTGACACTCTGGATGTAGGAGGTCTCACCAAATAATTGGATGAAGTGAAGTCCTAGAAAATCGTTCTTTGCTGATCCTGTCTAGTAGATTCTGCATCATAATATGATGCAGCACCAAAAAAGGCATCAACACATGGAATGTACAGTATGTAAAATAGCTGAGTGAAACAACGTTAGCAAGAACGTCTCAAGTGAAGGACATAACTGGAATCAATAAACTTGACATCAAAAAATAAAGGGAAACCATACTCTGAAACCCAATATGATGTATATGACACAATATTGCAATGTGTAAAATGGTTTATGCAATAAATACTTGTGCATCAAAACATCTCTATAAATACTTATGCAAGTAAAGTATATCAATAATAGGCTGGGTGAGAGTTTCTCATAACTGACACAATTATGACTGAGCACTTGGTGCCCAACTATCTCGCTCAAGTTGGCAGAGCCGTCCAAAATCATGCAGGGTAGAGGACGATCACAATCTGGGATCAATAATATCGAGTCGTTACCAGGGACTATCTCTGAAGATTCGCCCAAACCAACGTTACAATCCTATCCTACATTGGCTACGTAGTTATGGGTCTTATGGGTTGTCTGAACCCTTTCAACAACTCGGTGCTAAATACTCCTCCCAAACAATCTTGCTCATGTCCAGTCAAATGCCCTCAGTGAGGCAACATTAAAAAAATCATTATAATGCACTTTACCTATAAAATATAATAAAATTTTAAAATCATCTGTGGAGCCATTTCCCTCAAAAATCATCTTTAAACTTTCTTACGAGCCTCTCGCTCAAAACATAGTTTAAATTATCTTTAAAACATCATAAAGAGTCTTTCGCTCAAAATAATCTATAAACATCAATATGAAGCCTTTCGCTCAAAACATCTCATGAATTTCAAAATAAGATTTTACTTATGTTTTCTATGAAAATCATGCTAAAAGTCATCTCTTTATGCTTAAAATCTCATGCATGCTCTTTTGAAAATATGCTCAGTATCTGGAAAAATAATGCATTTACTTCAAAAATACATGCTTTCAAAATAATGCTTTAAAAATCACGCTTTCTTGAAAATCATGTTTTCATGCAACTAGGGTTCATGAGATAAGAATCAAGAATAAAGAATCGAGAATCATGAGAGTATGATCAACAATAATGGAGTAGGATTACAATCAAGAGACATCAATAAACAATTCAGTAATGACAATTTAACATATATAAATAGAGAAGAACATAATTCAATAATTGAGTAAAAACCCTAGCTATAATCTCAATGAATTTTTGCATATATGTAGGGCATAAGGATGAATAGGAATCTTTACTTAGGTTAGCCTTACATACTTGGAAAAATAGAACCTTAGACTCAAGCTTGAAGAACCCTAATTTGGAGAAGAAGACTTCCTAGCTTCTTGAAAACTTGAGAGCTTTGATCCATGAATTCTAATTGGAATTATGAGGAATGAGTGTCTAGGATTTAGGAGTACTTAAATAATACCTTTAGGCATCTCAAACCATATGGGTTTAGGCAATTAAACCGTGGGAAACCCTAAAATAACTTTCAAATCATTTTTGGTGACTTCACGCATCTTTAACTTTGACCCCATGTTATTTGATAATGCTTCACTAAAATGCTCATAACTTTTTACTTCGAACTCCGATTGATGCAAGGTCATATGAGTTGGAAAGAAGACTCAAAGAGATTTAATTTGATGGGTTGAATAACTCAAATATACTTTATAAATTTAGAGTTATGATCTTCTAAAGTTGACCCTTGTAAGAACTTATAGGAAAACTCAATCGGTAAGAAGACTCTCAACTCAACTTTGTGCTAGAGGTTCCTTCTGACCTTAATTTGTATCCAATTCATTTCTCATACTTAAGAATTTATCTTAACACTTAGTTCTCATAAAATTCATTGAGTTTAGGTCTATCCACATCTAGAACGGTTTCAAACTTAACCTGAAAGTCCTAGACATTACGGATACATAACTTGAAATTCTTGCATACTTGAGTAAATCATCATAAATTAAAAATACAGATTCATGAGAGTTTTTCATTGAAATCATATAATAATAATCATAAATCATAGGTATAAGCATGAGATAATCACATTCATAAAAGATCATGGAAGTTCTCATAAAAAAGGGTCTAACCCTAGAAATTCATCAAAATCATAACTGTAGACTTGAAGGAATGAAAATCATGTAATTGAGCTTGAGATTAGGCATAAGGGTCGAAGAAATTCCCCATACATAACCCCACCTACCTAGGCTTTGGTGAATTCTTGCTTAGACTTGAGACCCAAGAGAATTGATAAGAAGAAGAACCCTAGAAACTTGAGAGGTTTGATATTCAAATTATAATGTTTTGAGAGGATTGGGAGTTTTGACTAAGTAAAACCCTCTAATACATCCTTAAGGAACCCAAAACGACCTAGTTTAGGAGTTAAACACATAGAAAGTTATGAAAATACCCTTAAGGACTCGTCTGAGAAAATCATCACGACAATGCTAACAACCCGACTAACGATCTATTAGTCCCCTTAACGGTGCATTACTTCCTACCATCACTCCTGAAACAAAAATTCAACTTTTTTGATCTTTCCATCTGGTCTGTCAAAATGACTCACTTAATGAGTCATCACTAGGACTAACGAGTCGTTACTCCAACCGTCAAGACTGGTTAGAATTTGCAAATTTCTAAATTTTTTCTTTGTCAATGGATCACTTAAATATCGTTTAAGTGTCCTAACGGGTCATTTAATGGTTCATTCTATATCTTGGTGCGAAATCCTGTTGTTTTTCTACTCCATGTCTAGGATCAAATTTTTGGGGCTTTTGGGGTGTTACATCTTGACTGTGGGAATAGTTCTGATTATAAGGTATAGAGTTAAGAATTGTAATCTAATGATAGGGGTAATTTATGACTAATAATGATTAAATTAATAGATAACTGGAACCCCTAAGATGTCATCAAGTCAATAAATAAATCTTTGTTAACAAGAACAACCTCAGTTAATGGTAATGGATTTACGTAATGATAAAGGTGATTATAGTTCTAAATGGTGAATTTAAAAATATAACTTACAAGATTATCGAGCTACTTCCTAGGTAGGGTACGGCTGTAGCAGTCAATTTTTGCTGTTACGGGACCATTGTAGCGGTTAAGTCACCGCTGTTGTGAAACAACAGAATCAATATAGGATTTGGGGAGTTTACGAATTGATTGTTAATTTAATAGTATATAGATGTAAAATGGAGTTGACAAATTGATTATTGAATTTTAATAGTATAGAGATGTAAATTGGACTTGATAAATTGATTGTTGAATTTAATAGTATATAGTTATATAATTATATACCTAATTGATGAATTGATTAAGAACTGGATAGGGTATACATGTATGTTATTACTGTGGTTAATATGGGTTAATGAATTTCATATTGATTATATATTATTGCGTGAACTAATGCTAGTCGATCGATGATGTCTACCAGTACGTGTGGTATATTAATACTACCTTGTTGCACATTTTTTGGTGTAGGTTATGGAAGGTGATTAGCAGTTTTATGATTGTTGTGGTGATACTCAGCATTAGCTTCTGCATTCTCTCCTCAGGCGAACCCGTGTCATTTGCTTGTTACTAGTATCCCGAGTAGAGTTCTTCTACCTGCCTAGACTAGATCTTTGGGAGAATTATGATTTTTAGTTGGCTTTTATTTTGAGGACTAAAGTATTGTTGACATGTGTATATAGATGAGGATTTTAACATTTTATATAAGCTATTTCAAAAAGGGATCCTCCTATCGAGTTAGAGTCGATGTAGGTATCCTCACAATCCGCCGATTTAGATCGTGTTAGAACAAGAAATCATATAGAAGAGTTTTCAATTCAACATATGATATATGCAGAAAATTATGACAATAATATATGTTTTCTAACTCAAGTTAATATTAATTCATAGGGCACTAATCTAAACTAGTACATTGAAACAAATAAAAAAAACACAGTTATCATAAATATCTAAAAAATTACATGTTTGCATACTTTAATACGTCTATTTATTTTATTTAAATAAATTCACTTAAAATATGTATGCTATTATGTAGTTTTTATTAATTATTAATATTGCTATTAAAATCAATTAATTATTTTCTTATTTAAAATACTACGTAGGAAATCTTAACATTTAAGATGTAAAAATCAATTATAGTATTTACTTTTATGAAACAAAATATTTGAATTTTTGTCCAACTATAATATATTTTCATGTTACTTTTTCTTAATAGGATTATAAGATTAAGTTAAAACTTTTTCTTCCTTTATTTGTGCTGAGCAATTTTTGAATTGTAGAATAAATCTCTTTTTAAATATTAATCATGCCCTTCTTTTTAATTTTAATAATCCACAATAAGATTTTACATTAACAAAATTATAACTTAATTATTTTTATAATAATTAAAAATTTTAAATCAACTAAAGTTTAGTTATTGATTTTTAAAATTTAAATTATGTAGGGAGACTTAAAATTTATGACTCTAGAGATTTAGCGTATTTGTACTTTTCTTATTTGGTGAATTATGTAAAATGATTATAACTCTTATCCAAGAATGTATTACTTTCATTTTGTATTAATGCCTTAATACTAATTTAAAGATAAATATTATTAAGAAATTTTTATTAATCCTAAAATAGTGTTGCATTAATTTATATGAATATTTTCTATTAGTTTGAATGTGAAATTTTAACCGAAAAATGATATTTTATGTTAGTGAGATCTCAAATATAACTATTGATATCAAAAAATTAATTTCTTATCAAATTAAACATATTTAATTTAAGATATTTTATCTCATCTAAGAAAAATCAATAATGCTTGAACAAGAAAAGTTTTGAAGCTCTTGACTTTTAAGATAGAAATCATCGAGTAGCAATGTTTTGAATTGGATAAATAGAAGAATATAACTTAGAGTTAATATAAGATATTTATTTTTAAATTTAGAAGACAAAAATGAACTATCACTTTCTTAATTATGACTAATCCTGGTACATCATTTCTTCTACATTTTTTAATTTACAAATTAGAAACTCTATATGTCTATTTATCCTCTATTAAAAAAAGTCTAAACTCTAATATAATGATCGATTTTTCTTATCGACAAAGTCCGTACATGATTAGAATAGTTTAGAAAAACTTTAACCTCTTCTTGATCTTTAGTTAATGTGATCAGAAGAGGTTTCCATCAATTAAAATTTAAGTAAAACTTTTACATAAGAAGATGTCCATTTAGCTTACCAATATATTAGTTTCGATAAACTTTGGTTAAAATAATTTTCAAAAAACAACAAATAAGAATTTCATATGTGTGAATAAAATTCTCTCTATTTTGCGATAGAGTGAATTTCTAAAGTGCGCTTCTATTGGAAATAGGTCATGGATGGTTAAGAAAGATTGTTATTCAGTTGCAGGACCTCGATCACAACTTGAAAGAAGTACGTAACAGCCCAAAAATTCCTAAGATTAAACTCTAGATTTAAAGTAGAAACAACTGGAGAATTTAAATTTTCCCATAGAACGAGTCACCTGTAACTGACCCATCATCTGAGACCATGAGTCATTGGATGACTCATGGTGAATAGTCCTGCCTTCATGTTCCAACCTAGGACTCAAGTGACGAGTCATTGGTGGACTTAACGACTGGATTAAGAGATGCATTAGAAGAGACTGGTGGGGTTTCATCCATACCACGAGCCAAGTAACAATCCGTCGCGCAAGTAATGAGTCATGATAACCGGCCGATAGTTGAAATTTAGAGAATGTGCAACGAGGTCCTGTGACCATCAACGGTGATCACGAGTCAAGGTATAATGGAATGACTCATCACATTAATTCATGATATGAGACCAAAGACTAGACAAGAATTTCCCCTAGTTACCAAGAGAGGTCACCATGAGTCTTGATCAGACCTAACGTCTAGTCGTCGTCCTTTGGTGAAAAATTTCAAACTCATTTTCTTAAGGGTGATTTAGTCTATTCTCACACTTTTAACTCTAAACTACATTAAACTTTGGGTTCTTTGAAAAGGTAATTAAAGTGAATTGGCAATGTTTACATCTCATTCTCTCCCATACTCCACAGAAATAGTACGTTGAAGACGAGAAATTCTCTCAAGTCTAAGCTAGGGTTTCACACCAAGATCTATAAGTTCAAGGTTCTAGATAGGGATTCTTCAAACTCGGGTATGCGGGGGATTCAACAAGCGATTTTCTTTCACTCTTGTGTCCCAAAACTCTTAAGAAAGAGAATTTAGTAATCTGATCATCTGAAGAAATAGTGTTGTACGCACATTAAGCGCGTCCGCAAGTGTATGGGTCATTACAAAGTAATATAGTGGCTCTGTTAGAGAACCGGAATGTCTAACCTACAGGGACTGGACCCGTTCCTCTAACTATCCATTTCTAGTGTGCTCTTAAATACCTAAAGAGTTGATTTATAGACATTTTCGATGGAAATTAATTAATTCTAGTTTTGGTCAATGAAATATTCTGAAATTACTGTAGGAGCAACATAGAGTTAAAACCAGATAATCATGCGATACTATGAATTGCAATGGGTTAAGCATGGGACTATCGATTGTTATTTCACATAATTAGAATTGCATGTTCATGGTATTTCGAGCCTCTAAACACGACAATCTAGCCTCACTATATCATTATGAGCGAGGATGCTAATTTCTAGTTCGCAAGCAATCAATTATGTTGTGGTTTACGGGAAACGATTAGGGACTTTCGTCGTCTAACCATTTAACTCAACTTAGCCTCACAACTACTTTCTTGAAGTGTTGATGTGATAATCCCAAGTTGGTCTTTAATAACCCCGTTTGTCAATCAAGCAAGGTGTTAGGTATATTCCTATCCCCGACACAAGATTATATAGCGAGATACAAACATGCTCCTCACATTCTCATGTCCTGACCTAGGTAATGCTTTCTCAAACTATTGCCCAAGCTAACATATATGTTTTCGTGGTGATCAATCCATAAAAACAACCAACAATCCGAATGCCAAGACGAAAAAAACAATCCAATAACTTAATTCCAAAATAATATCCTTAAAATCACAATCATAATTCATGGCTTCAACCTAGAGGAAGGGTTCTAACCATTCATGTTCGTAAAACTACAACTAAACTACTACTAAACTACATACTTACAAGAATTTGGTAGATGAGAGAGGGAATTTGCCAAACCCTAGCTGAGTTCTCAGGTTCTCCCTTCACTCCTAGGTAGTTTTCCAGAATAAAATCGTGACCCAATGGAATTAGGAGCTAAGGGGCCTATTTATAATAAATGGGAAACGTGCAAAGCAGCTTGTCATGGAATGGCTCAGGTGTCACGGAGTGTATCGCAGGCCTTTGCACATGTGACACGGAGGTAAACGCAAAGGCTCTCTCTGGAAATCACCCAAAGTCGACCCTAAGCGGCACCTTACCGCGTTGGCCGGCGTGTCACTGGCCCCACTTGGGCAGCAACGTTGGCACCTCTCTGTCCTTGCCAGCCTACCTGCCGTGGCACGTTGCCAACGCGCGGGTGGGCTGTTGTGCGCATCTGCTGCCGTGGTACGTTGCGGACGCGGTAAAATTTTGTTCAGCGCCTCTTCCTTGCCGCGTTCGCGTTTTAATTCGATTCCAATATAATTCACCAACTCATGGATTAGTCCCTCAAATTCATTGAAACCTACAAAAAAAAGACTAATCATGTTGGTTAGTACATGTATTAACATTTATATAAAATGACATGAAAATGTATATAATAACTTAGCTAAACAAGACTAAAGTAAGTTATCAAGCGTCACTGGGCATGTCTATTTTGCCTGAGATCACAACCCCACACTTAAAGCCTTGTTCGTCCTCGAAAAACCTTTTACATGTCATGCATATGGAGACTCACACATAACTACAAAAAACTGGCAAGATATTCAAGCTACGACTATAGAGATTATTTAAGATACAAAAAAAATAGAGCACGCGATTTGATCAATGAAATGACATATAACTCTTCCTAGCCTCGAGAATCGACTCTCAATCTTAGCAAACTCATGAAAATCAACTGATTAAGAAATCCCACATGAATTATATCCTTCATTCAACATGTTCCCTCATAGAAATAGAAGAGTGCTGAATTTCACACGCAAAACAATTTTACATCACAACATGTGTGGGTACATGAATAGAATTACACTCACTCTCACAAAGAATGCTCATGCATCATGTAATGACCCATAAGCTTTCTCTTAGTGTCTTACTCCACTAATTTGAGGATGTATGAATGTAAGATCAAGTAGGACTTTTTAGGTTGTAACGTAACTGGGGATGGGTAGGTACTATTATGGCCAATAGTGACTATCTTCCTAAGTGCTTTTAATACATCACGCCCTCATTACGAACTTCCCTTCCCTTACTTCACCTTTTTGTCCTTTCAGCTTTCTTTTTCCTCTTCTGTTCCCCCTTTCTTTAGGCACTTTTGACTTATTAGTAAGGAGCTCTATAAGTAACTTTTCATTAATTTGTTTTCTTACTCCTTACTAATAATCAACCATTTTCACACAAGTGCACCTTGTCCTTTACTCAACTTCTAAAACTTGCTCTTTTCCTTTTTTTCATTCTTCTCACTCCTTTACTCTTTTCATTCTTCTTCTTTAAGCGCTTAGGAGCTTTGGATTAAATTCAAGGCTAATGAAATACAAAAGGATTAAACATGTTACGGTTATCAAAGAATAGGCTCAAGGCTCAATGAGGCTAACTAGGATTAATTTTTCAAGGTAGGTGAAATGAGGGATAAAAATTAGGTTCATTCGAAGAAATGCCTAAATCATCTCCTACAATTCATCCTTCATTTTCGTTTCATAAACACACCGGGCAAGTTCTAGACAATCCACAATAGCATAGAATACTCAAAAACCTTACACTCATGGCACATGCTCAATTCAAGACACATTCAGCAGACTCTTACTCAGCTAATCACACAAATTCCAACATTAAGCTTCAATCATATTGAGTCAAATTCAAGAGCCTAAGTGTCTACACAAGTTATACACTTATGCTTCAACCACTGAACATACTTGCATCTTACAATCATATGCACTAACAAGAACATCAAGCATCAACTAGCTATGGTTTCAAAAAACCCGACACCTATCGACTAATTTTCCTCCAAGGCGGTCGTCATCCATCCCATCATCGGAGCTTGATCCCTAAGCCATGACTAAAAAAAACTATATACGAACAAAGAAAAATTTTATTCTTCGGTTCAAAGACCCTCTCCCCCCCCTCCGTCGAAAAAGAACCGACAAGGAAAACCAATGGGTGATGAATTCATGCTTGACTCATAAAAAAATTTAAAAATTTTCCATTTTTTCGCACAAGCATTACACTCATAACATCCGTTAAGCTGTTTTTTTGAAATTTCCACTCACCCCACACTTGAATCATGCTATGTCCTCATAGCATCAAATTAACATTTAAATAGGGTGAAACCACTCCCTGAGGCGCTGAGGCCCGGCTAAAAGCATGTTTTCCTCAACGTGCACAAGTGGGTGTTCGACCCCACACTTTTTCTCTTTCATGCTTGCAGCTTCCTCCTCCGAGGGTACTCGGACTTCCCCATCCATCTGTGCTAACTTTCCACCAAAAGCAAATAACAATGAAAATAAAAAATCACCACAAAAATCAAAATTAGCAAATTGTACTTGAGGTACTCTTGGGTTGGCTCCCAAGCGACGCACCTTATTTTACGTACGTGGCATGACGTGGGTGTCCTTCAGGACCTCCTCATACCTAGATCTCTTTGGGAACCATCTCCTTCTTTTTGCTGTTTAGAGAGAGCAACTTACCTCCACTCTGATTCCTCTCTTTCTCCAACTTCTTTGTAAATTGAAGCCCTCTATGAGACTGAGTGAACATGACATTGCCTTTGGCTATGCACTGTGGAATCCTCCACCCCACACTCATCGACAATACACTAGCGACAAGGTTTTGTAGTGTGCAGATGGAGTTCATTTCTTGGTAAACATGAAAGAGTTCTTCTTCTCCCTCGACCCTCATTTTCGGGGTTCACGCTCAAGTCGATCACGCTCCTCAGTTGGCCAAGAATGGCTAAGATCCCAGATGGGTACTGGTCATCTAATACGAAAATCTAAAACAATAAAATCAACAAGTATAATAAATTTTCATGATGAGTAGGTCCTCTATTATTCCATCAGGTGTCACTCGCAGACTTGTCGGCCATTCATGACACATAACCTTGTCGGTCTCGGTCTTCCCAACCCCAAGGTGTTGAATAAGGATAGGGGCATTAGATTAGCTGCGCCTAAATCACCACACAGCTGTAACACCTCAACTTTTAATTTGTATGGGAGAGTAAACTCCCTGGGTCTTTGAGCTTCTTTGGCATTTGCTCAATACCACAATGTTGCCTCCTCGATCCAGGTCACTTTCTGATCTGGATATCCCCAATCTAACTTTGTTTGCCATCACGTCGTTCAAGTACTTAGCATACTTGGGCATTCCTTGTAAGACATCAATAAGAGAGGAAAATTTATGTCAAGTTCTTTGAAGCTCTCCTGAGAACTTTTGAAACATTCCTCCTCCTTGCTCTTTACGAATCTTTGAGGAAGGGTGGTGGTGAATGCAATGTTGTTGCATGTGAGTTGCGCATTTTGTCTCCCAACACTCGGTTGCTCCGTATCGGTGGATGGTCCTAGTCTAACCAGATTCCGGCTGCACCTCCTTTCTCAACTCTTTAGGCACCGCATCCAGCTAATTGCTCCGCTTCTAAGACTGATGGCATTGATCTGTGGGGTTAGGATCTGCGTTGGCGTAATCCCCCTTGCAGCCTCATGTTTTATTGTTGCTATTTGACCCACTTGCTTCTCAAGATTGCGGGTGGCTACTTGCTGATTAATTAAGTCTGCTTTGCCATCCTCGCACGATTTTCCGCTAGCGGTCACGGGTCTCCATGATTTTCTGCGATGTTTCCTCTATCTTTGCTACGAACTTTCCCGTCAATCTTTGCCTGGTAGCGTCTGTTGTTGTTGAGGGTGCTAATAACTTTGCTTTTGATTTCCACTCCAAGAAAAGAACGGGTGGCCCACTGTAATTTCTATTGGAGTTGTTCCCAAAAATTTTGATTGTTCATTTGCACATTCCCAACAACATTGGCGAGTCTGGATTAGCTCCACAAGATTACGTATGCCCATTATTAACACAAATTTCACACTAACTAGGGGCTTGCTGAGCTTGCATTAACAGCCTTTGGTGTTGGTTCATACTGATTTATTGAATTGAGTCATCATCTTATGCTAAAATGATGCTAACTGTGCTGCCAAGGCATTCAAACCATCTACTTCTATCAACCCCAATCTCTTTCCTGCCCTCTTGATGATTATTTGTGCCACTCTAGATTTCCTTGTGTAGTGTTCAACAAAGTGTACAACTCATCCTTATGTTTTCTCAAGGCTTGCCCACCCGATACAGAATCTAGTAATATTTTTGTGTGGGTCTAGACTTTCTACAAAATGTGGGCCCAGACACTTCATTTGATTCATAGGTGATAGAGGAGACAGTCTCAACAATGACTTGAATCTTTCCCCATTATATATAAGTTCTCCTTCCGGGCTTCTTCTTGAAGCCCAGGTATTTCACTTCGCCACTTTGTAGTCTTGCCTGAAGGAAAGAATCTGATAAGGAACTTCCTTAGTCATTAGCTGCATTGCTGGGTTGGTGGCTCGGGCCTTGATACTTTTTCGCCTCTCCCAACGGTGAGAATGGGAAAGGGTTAAACGGACATCATCATTAGTTTATTTGGTGGGGACAAACGTGTCACTTATCTCTAGAAAGCTGTGTAGGGTATATTTGCGGGTCCTCATGTGCCATCCCGGTGAATTGACCACAGAATGTAAGAGCTTCACCATGTTGTTTAAGCTCAAAGTTCCCTCCGAGCTCCGGTTTACGGATACTAGAAATCACATTTGTAGCTAAAGTGGGATTGCCATTTCGCGGCGAATACATTTTGCCATTGCTTAAAGTGACAATTGTGCTTGTCCTGGGTAGTTGTTGTTGTACCTTTTCTTTGCGGTCTCTCTTCGGCTTTTGCTCTAGAGCTCTCCTTCGCAAATGGATTTGTCGTTCGGGTTCAATCAACGATTCCACAAGCTCTCTATTTCTAGCAGGCTAATGGGGACAACTGTCTGCAAATGATCGAGACTAAGACCAAGTTTTCTCAACACTTAAGGAAATTCAAAATCACACAAAAATAGATAAATTATCAAAACATCAAGGTCACAGGCAACGCGCCAAAACTTATTTGCTCCTGTTCAAGCGCGTCCGCAGGGTGTACGGGTCGTGCAAGTAATATAGTGGCTCTTTTTTTTAAGAACCGAAATGTCGAACCCACAGGGACTGGGCCCATTCCTCTAACTATCCATTTCTAGTGTGCTCTTAAATACCTAAAATGTTGGTTATAGACATTTTCGATGGAGATTAATTAGTCTAGTTTTGGTCAATGAAATATTAAAGTACTCTAGGAGCAACATAGGGAACAAAACCGGATAATCATGCGATACTACGAATTGCAATGGGTTAAGCATGGGACTATCAATTGTTATTTCACATAATTAGAATGGCATGTTCATCGTCTTTCGAGCCTCTAAACATAGCAAATCTGGCCTTACTACATCATTGTGAGCGAGGATGCTAATTTCTAGTTCGCGAGCACTCAATTATGTTTGTAGTTTACGAAGCCGATCTGGGACTTTCGTGCGTCTAACCATTTAACTTTAACTTAGCCTCACAACTACTTGTTGAGTGGTGATGTGATAATCCCAAGTTGGTCTTTAATAACCCCAGGTTGTCAATCAAGCAAGGTGTTAGGTATATTCATATCTTTTGAACACAAGATTATATCGCAAAAACAAACATGCCTCATTCTCATGTCCTGACCTAGGTAATGCTTTCTCAAGTTATTGCCCAAGATAAAATATATCATTTCATGAGTGATCAAATCATAAAACAATCAACAATCCAGAATTCAAGACGATAACAACAATCAATAACTTAATTCCAAAACAATATCATAAAATCACAATCATAATTCATGGCTTCAACCTAAAGGAAGGGTTCTAATCATTCATGTTTGTAACTACAACTAAACTACTACTAAACACATACTTACAAGAATTTGGTAGATGAGAAGGGAATTTGACAAACGCTAGCTGAGTTCTCCCACTTCTCCCTTCACTCCTAGGTAGTTTTCCAGAATAAAATCGTGACCCAATGGAATTAGGAGCTAAGGGCCTATTTATAATAAATGGGAAACGTGCACAATTTGCTGTCATGGAAAGGCTAGTGTCCACCGAGAGTGTATCGCGAGCAACGCCTCCGTGACACGGAGGAGTAACGCAAAGGCTCTCTGGAAATCACCCAAAAGTCGATCCTAAGCAGCACCTTGCCGCGTTGGCAGCGTCACGCTGCTTGGGCAGCACGTTGGCACCTCTGTCGTGCGGCCTACAGTGGCACGTTGCCCAACGCACGGGTGGGCTGTTGCACGGCCTTCCTGCGTGGCACGTTATGCACGGGTGGGCTGTTTCGCGCCTCTTCCTTGCCGACGTTCGCGTTTTAATTCCGATTCCAAGCCTCTACTTCACCAACTCATGGATTAGTCCCTCCAAATTCATTGACCTACAAACAAAGAACTAGTAATGTTTGTTAGTACATGTATTAACATTTATATAAAATGACATGTATATAAAATGACATGAAAATGTATATAATTACTTAGCTAAACAAGACTAAAGTAAGTTATCAAGCGTCACTCGGGCATGCTATTTTGCCCGAGATCAATCATGTCTTAGGTTTTCATTCGATGTATGATTTCCCTTATCATATAAATGTTTCAAGCCTCTTATAATGATTAGTATATAATATTCATGATTTTATTTTCAGATTGCATTAGTATTTTCATGTGCTTGATATTAGAATGGTTTCAAAGAGTTAGCCCTTATGAGCTAGCATTGTTTTCGAATGATTTTGTCTCTAAGGAACATATGATTTTCTCATGATTTTAGTATGCATGCCTTTTAGTAAAACTTAGTTTTATCAGTATTATCAGATCCTGTAGACTCTCAGAGCACTTTCAGATAAAGTAGTTCTAACTTAGTCCTAGGACATCAGTTTCCGATCTACCATGCCTTTATACCCTGGCAAGGTATATTGATTCCTATGGATGGGGCATATATATCAAACTCCACATTTAGCTCACATGGTTATATGTCAATTAACAAACTCTCCCACGATACAATATATTTCAGTCATAGTTATCAGTTACAATCACAACTTCAGTTTTTAGTGTATGTACATGACCCTTAAATCAGTTTTACTTGTACTTTCAGTATTTGTAGATTGTCATATCATTATCGGTATTTTATACATATATATAGGGTTATATATCATATAGGGTTATACTTCAATTTAGTTATTCATTTCATATTTACTAATATGTTTTATACTTCAGTTATACATCTCATGAACTCAGTACATTTGAAGTATTGACCGCATACTTTTTGTACTAAACCCTTTTATGATATAGATTTAGGTACTCAAACTCATCTCCGCGGTAGACATACTCCAGAATCAGCTCAGCGATCATTGGTGGAGTCCTTATCATTCGAGGTTCGGGGTTATATTCTTTCAGCCATTTTAGTCTTGTTTTCTATTTTTCAATTTCGGACTTTTGAGTTAGCTGGGGGCTTGTCCCAGCAACTCATTAGTAAATAGAGGCTTTCAGAAAGATCAGTAATATTTTTAGCTTTATGACTCAGTTTTACCTATCAATTTAAATTTAGTCCATCCTATTATTCATAAATTCTCATTTTATAAACTCAGTTAGCTTCCGCATAGTTTTTCTTATAACTCATATTTCGTTAATGATATTCCATTCCATGAGCTAGCTTAGGGTCACCTCTAGAAACCATGTTGCGTCTAGGGTTTAGACTCGGGTCATGACAAACTTGGTATCAAAGCATCAGGTTTACGAGTGTCCTAGGGTGTCTAAAAGTTGCGTTAAGTAGAATCCTTTACATGGGTGTGAAGCACACTATAATTATAAGTAGGAGGCTATGAAACGTTTTAGAAAATTTTCCTTCTTCCATGATTCTTATCGAGCGATAGAGTGTGAACTCTAAAGTATCCTTCTAACTCGTACTCTACACGTTTACATATGATGCCTCCTAGAAAAGATAACACAGATCAATTTAAAGGGCCGAAGGATGATTTTTGGTTCATTACTCACTTCTTCAACTTTAACTTTTTGGAAAATCCTCTCTACTCATGTGTGATTTCAACCAAATTCATCAGGTAATCATCGTTCTTACTCCTTTACTGTGTTATTTTTAAACACTAGGTTATGTTTTCATGTCTAAAAGCATGATTTTGGAGTTGTTGTTGCGGTACGGAAGTCTCTATCTCTTTTGCACAAATAAGGGTAGATTTATGAAGCATGCTACTTGTATTGACGTTCTTATATCTTCTATACTATTTTCTACATGATAATGACTACTTTCATAGGGTGTTTGCAATAGAAATGGTGGTTTGGGGTGGGTTTGAACTTATACAAGTCCGTACATATCGAGGAAAGTAGATATCGGGTTGAATAACTAGTTGTGGGGCTTGGGGGTACTCTCCCCTTACTCGATCTATGTCGAATTTGAGGGAAAATGGGATTGGGAATTTCAACTACCATTATTAGGGTGGGAGTTTCTAGGGAAGACGACTTCCACTACAAGACCCCTTCCACTGTAGCGGACCCATCATGGCGGTCCCTTTCCCGTTGTAGCAGATCCGCTATAGCAAAAACCCACACGCTGCAGCGCACTTCTTTAGGCAGAATGTTGTCACAGTTTAGCTTATGTTCAGATCATTATCTTTTCCCATCCAATATTCATATAACGCAATTGCTTTTCCGTAGGCATTACTTTTATCATGTCTAACAATAGCTCTCACTCTGGATATATTCGATTTATCAATAACCAATGCCAACTAAGATACAACGAGTAGGCTGTCAAGGGCTTATTACACGAGTCGGGCTTCGTTATGTGAGATGTGGCGAGAAAGGCACCAGAGTTCTATGCTATGCTCCAGGAAATAGGATGGGGGCCACTTATCGAAGAGCCATACACGGCTAATGAAAATTGGGCCCGGGAGTTCTATGTCCTTCTTCCCACAGTAAACTAGTCTCTCTCGAACCCGGTTGCTTATGTCAAGAAAATTTCATTTAATATCAGCACCCTCTATCAATGAGGTGTTGGATTTGCCAAATCCCCTGGAGGCTGATCTTAAGGAGAAGGATGTGAAGGGTAACAAGTAGTGGTTCATGGACACTTTGGTGGAAGAGGAGAAGAGAGCTTCGACTCATTGGGGAATTACTCATACCGGCATCAATGGTACTTACTTCACTACCTAGGCTCAAAGGTGGCTAAACTTGATATCTCGGTGAATCCATCCATCTACCAATATCAACAATGTCACTTACCCTGGGGCACTGGTGGTGGCATCCATTTTGAGCCAAGTGCCTATCAAGATGGGAGTGCAGGTTGATGAGTTGGTAATTTAACAACTCACTAGGCTCTTAAACATATGTATTTTCTTAGTTTTCAAGTCAATTAGGTGGATTTTATGCCTTCTCTTTGATCCTTGCAGGTACTTCAATGGAGACAAACATAAATTGAGCAAAAAGCATGGAAATAGAGTTAATGACTGGTGCTCCACCCGAGGACACCAGCAAAACGCCGGATTGATCGCAGTTTCCTACTATCCTGGAAGAAGGTTGGAGACTGGCAGACCAAAGATGAGCACTGGCGAATCGCCGCTGCCAACACAGAGTGCTGAAGAGTTTACTGCCATGAGTTGGGACCAACCGGCGATCCGTGGATCAGCACTGGCGAACCGCCGGTGCCAGCGCCGAAGAGCCAAAAAGCCTCACTGTCCTTTAGCTTTATATGACCAGCATTTTTAGAACCTGCACCGGCAAACCGCTGGTGAATCGCAAGTGAGGCCCGTCAGCTAGGGGAAAATGTCAAACACGAAAAAAGAGGAGCAGATTTGTGCCCTACTTTCTTACCTCTCATAAAAGACTTAAATATTCCTTTCTAGAGATATTGTTTATTCTATTGCTTTTGTCTTGTATAGAAAGTAGAGAGAATTAGAAAGAGAAAGTCATCTTCTTCATTGTGAAGGTAGAAACTTCTATTTGAATTCAGACTTTGTTTGAATTTCTTTTACTCAAGTTTGTGAATAGATATTGAACTGTTGATTAATGCAATGTCTTATTTTGCTTATATGAGTAGCTAAATTCTTTGCTAGGGGTGTGTGAATGATTGGGGTTGATTTGGGTTGGGTATTGTGTATTTGATCTTAGATTTACTCAATTAGTATGATTGTAGTGTTTCCTATGAATTATAAGTTGAAAACTCATAGTTGCAAATGTTGGGTTGTATTTACTTACATTGATTTTGCTTGAAAAAAGAATTTAAGGTATGGGTGCGGAAACACTAATGGGTATTTAGATGGTAATTATGTCGGGTTGGGCTAGGCATAGCCAAAGCCTATTATTACACATCCATTAAGGATTGGAGCTAGAAATAGTGAATGCATACCCAAGTTGATGTGGTTGTTGTGAAGATGAACCTTGAGATTTGAGAGAACCAAGGTATAAGACATCTAATTGGTTAAGAAACTTAAGATGTCGCCTAATCCACTATTAATCATACTATTAAGTAATTTCTACCCATTGAAGCCCTTATCAATATCACAGCCCTAGTAGTCTCTCCATTGGTCTTTTCTATACTTTTCCCCCGATCTTAGTAATTCTATAGTTTATTTCATAAACCGTGATTCCCCCAATTTTCTCTTATTTGTTTTACAACTTTGATGTGAATTAGTTCAATTGAATAGACGACTATTGTGTGATCAACTGACATTACTTGTGGGATTCGACCCTGAAACTTGTTGAGTTATTTATTTTGATACAACGATCATTTACGCTCTTTCATAAAGACGGGTGTAGTTTGGACGTTATCACAAGTGGTAGAGGTGTGGATGTACTTCTTGGTGAGGAGAGAGATTGTCCTGCCTTTTCCCTCTCTTATTACTATGCTTTGTCAGCATGCGAAGTGCACAGGGGAGGTGAGAGATAGCATGGTTTCCTGTGACGTACCTTTCAATCCCTTAAGGGAAAAAGTTGCACCAGGAAGGGGAACAAAGAAGATAAAAGGTTAACTCAAATGATGAGAGTAGTGAGGGATTTAGAGGTAGTGAGGCCCACCCTTCCAGGTCTATTGGCCCGTTCGAGCGGATGGAGACGGAAATGGCTGCCATGAGAGAGTTATTGGGTGGGTTTCCCAGACCACCCCCAGTTGGTGCATCATTTAGTGCTACTGACACAGACCTTGAGGGATTACGGGGGCAGTTGCCTCCATAGCCCAAGACCATGTTGAGCTCCGGGAGGATTTGGAGAGAGAGAGAAGAGGAAGCGGCGCTCTCGGGATACACTATTTGTCCGCATGTGGAAGGGGATAAAAAGAATCCTGAAGACCCTCTCTCTTGACTCTAAGATGACACAGGTGGCCAAAGAGGATGCCCCGAAGTACTCCTTCCTTATTGGGTTCAAGGATGAGGAGTATCGAGGCAAGGATGTTTTAACCATCATGCATCGACATTTTTTCATCATGCTCTCAATCAATCATCATATAGGATAGATCACGCGTACACATTGATATTTAGAATTCCACTTTCAATTCATGAATAATATTCACAACTTACTCCATGCCGAGATCATTCAAGCAACATAATTATATCAACATAATTTATATCATAATCATTGTCCAAAGACATTCTAAGTATATTAATCAATTTTTTGAAACACAAAAGATCTTATTCATAGTCTAGTTTCTCATGATTTCAAATTATATTTAAGTAAAAATGTAGATAATCTTCTTAGACACATAAGGGTATTAATATATTTTTACCCACATTTATGTATATTCACATTGTAGCCCGCTCTAATTACTCACTAATTCAGTGTTTCAAGACTTCGCCATTCAGGGATATTATTCATATTAAGTATTCCAACTATCTTATATCTTTATCAGACCTTGTAGAGATAGTTGGGGGCCTGTACATTCAACTCATTTATGTTTAGAGGATTTTCAAACTATGTTGTATAGATGTTCAGCAGCTTGATTGTTATACCCTGAAAGCCCTAAGATCAGATCCGAGAGTTGAAACAAAAAAAAGGAATTTCTACACTAGGTCACAAGACGAGTCGTCCAGTGACCTGTTCGGAACCCCATGAGTCGCTAAGTAACTCATGGGGAGAGGCTTGAACTTGGTTGAAAATTTGTAAATTTAAGTGACCACGAGTCGTTATGTGAGCCGTGGTCAAGGGTTGGACGAAAGTTTGAAAATTTGGGCGGTGTACTTAACGGATTGGTCAACACGATTCGTCGGGTACAACACGAGTTGGGACTGGCAGTCTGTTTTTCTCTACGAGTTTATTAAGGGATTTTTCGTAATTCCTAAGTTCCTAAGGTCTAAACTACATCATTTTAACCTCAAAATGGAGTATTTTAAGAAGGGCCAAGTCATTCTAAGCCCATCCGAATTCATGCATGCAAGCTTATAGGTTTGAGAGGTGATCAAGGCTAGTTCTTCAAAGTGTTTCCTCAATTCTATTTGGGCAATCAAGGAAGTGTGAAAATCAGATCCCTTCAAGTATGTAAGGCTATGAATGGGTGCAATTGTCCACACCCATGCCCAATTCCCTCTCAGTTCATGATGTTCTAATTGATGATTCCATGGGGTTTTTACCCAATGCATAAATGCCTAAGTTTTAATTATGGGTATGATCTAAGCATGTTTTAAATGATGAATTATGATTGATGGGAAGATTTTATAATATTTTAAATTATAAATTATGTTTTTAAGTTTTCTAAACTATGATGCCCATCCATGAATGTTCATGAAAGTTGAGATCTATGAGATATGTGTACAAGTATGATGAGATGTTTATGAAGAACGCATGATTTCGAAATACCCATGTTTATGTTCATGTTTTCAAAGTAAATCAAGTTGATTCAAGCATGTTTAAGTATTGGGAAAGCTCATATGATCAAGTATGTCTTATGATTTCATGAATTAGCTTACCACATGGTTTTGGAGTTAAGACTCCCATTATTTCCAGCTTGTGGTATGGTATGAACTAATTCTCCTTATGTTATGATTTCATATTATGCATGTATGTTATTATTCAGCTTCGTCACTAGATGATGGTTAGCTTCATTGAAAAATGATGGAGAGAATATGCATGTTTTTGGGAGTAGTGTCTAGCACCAAGTAGGCTAAGGGTCAGTCAACCCTATGCCTCAGAACTACGCACCAACATAGGTATGATCAGATTATTTGGGACCTCCTTTGGAGCTTCCCCCACCCCCAAGGGACCTTAAGCTTGATATCGATATCATGGTAGCGTCCTTAGCCCTGGCAAAGCTTGGGACAACTCTGCCTACTTGAGTGTAATAATCGGGACCACATAAGCTCTATCGTGGTAATATCGGTTATATGAAGAGTCTCCCATTGTTCCTCATGATTTTAGTTATGCATGTACTTCAACAGGTTTGACCCAATGTTCAGTTTTACTTATAATTATCAGTTTTCATCTTTGGGTCATTCGATTTAGTTATGTTCAGATGTTAATTTCAGAAAATAGGATGCAAGCCCTACTCTCAAAATCTTATATTGATTATGTATATTATGCATGTTTAATGAATTTACTTAGCAGTTTTACTTACCTTGCATACTCGGTACATTCCACGTACTGACCACATACTATATGCTATATCGTTTTATGATACATGCTCGGATAAATAGATTCAGTCCCACCACTAGTTAGACTTCTGGAGTTAGCACTTCTCAATATCAGTTGGTGATTCCTCATCTTGAGAGGGCCCTTCTTATTAGTTGTATATCATATTTTGAGTTTTCAGAATATAATGAATTAGTTGGGATCTTGTTCCATTAACTCATCAGTGTTACATGCTTTTTGGGACATACTTGTATTAAGCTTTAGATTCATGTATGTATTAAGATGTTATGTTTTACTTAGACTTCCTCTATGTTATTTATGATGATATTCCGCTTAATTATGGTGAGTTAGATATACGTTCATTTCATGGGTCGACTTGGAGCCTCTCGGGGTTTCTTGCCCTCTGTCTCGATGCGGGCCTACGTTGAAGTCATGAAAAACTTGGTATCAGAGCCTTAGGTTTTTGAAGTTTCCTAGGGTGTCTGAAATCTGCATTAAGTAGAGTATTTTTCATGGGTGTGAAGCGCACCATACTTATGACGAAGAGGCTACGAAACATTTAGGAAATGTTCCCTTCTTTCATGATCTAAGTCGTGCGATGAAATGTCTCTCTATCCTTCTAACTCGTGCTATACGCGTTTGCAGAATCATGCCTCCCCGCAGAGTTAATGGTAAGAGAAATGGGAATGGACACGGCCACAGAATGGCAGTGGAGAGGGGCACCAGTAGGCCCCACCAGCCCATGAGGAGCATGTACTGGAGCTGGCTGCCCACACTGAATTTAGGGTAGCCATAAAGATGCCAGCTCAGGCCTTGACCACTCAGGTCAACCAACAGGCGGTGGTGCATTTCCCTCAGAACGGGAATGTGGTGGCAACACGAGTTAGAGATTTTCTGAGGATGAACTCTCCAGAGTTCCTTGGGTCAAAGGTGGACAAGGATCCATATGAGTTTATTGATGAGATTCTAAAGATCACCTAGGTCATGGGGGTGACTAGAGAGGAGTGCACCGATTTAGCCTCATATCAGTTGAAGGGGGTTGCGTACATTTGGTTTAAGCAGTGGAGGATAGTAGGCAGCGGGAGCAGGCCCTATTAGTTGGGATGAGTTCCATGCCGGCAGTTCTTCCCTCGTGAGATGAGGGAGATTAAAGCAGCGAAATTTGTGAATCTGAGGCAAGGGAAGATAAAGGTTCAGGGGTACACCTTAGAGTTCACTCGTTTGTCTAAGTATGCACCTGAGCTATTGGCTAATCAAAGAGCTCGGGTGAGCAGGTTTATACATGGAGTGGCAGACTACTTGGACAAGGATTGTAGGATCACCATGCTTCATCACGATATTGATTTTCCCTGGATAGTTTTGCACGCCCAACAGATGGAGGTGGTGCATCTGAGAGAGAGAGAGGTCAAGAGGGACAGGATGGATAATGTTGGGTTCACTCAGTAGAGATCCGGTGGTGGTCACTGCCCTCAGTTCCAGCAAAGATCTTTAGCCCTAGCTCCTTCGGCTATGAGTGTGCCATCTAGTCCAGGCAAGATCAGAGGGGACGACCATCAAGCTTGAGGGGCCAGAGTAGCAGATCCACAGAGACCAGACCTCCAAAGTGTAGCAGATGTGACTGGAGACACACAAGTCAGTGTTTGGCGGGTATAGGTGCATGATTCGGGTGCGGAAAGCCTGGACACATGCTTAAGGATTGCCCAGTAGCCAGACAGGGTCATGATAGGGCCCGAGGCCCAACTTTTAGTTCAGCAGTTCCACCAGCACGCCCAGCTCAGCAGGAGGCATCTACTAGTACAGGTGGCAGACAACGCCAAAATAGATTTTATTCCCTAGCATCCCGTCAGGAGTAGGAGGTCTCCCCAAATGTAGTCACTGGTATGTTACCAGTATTCCACCTTGATGTTTATGCATTGTTATATCTAGGGGATACTTTATATTTTGTGACGCCCTATGTTACTAATAGTTTCAGAGTCAGTCCCGAAATCTTATCAGAACCCTTCTCAGTCTCTAATCCAGTTGGTGATTCAGTTATAGTTAGATGGGTGTATAGAAATTGCCCTGTCACATTCTTTCAGAAAGTCACCTCAGCAGATTTACTAGAGTTATCCATGATCGATTTTGATGTTATACTCGACATGGATTGGTTATTTGCATCTTATGCCTCGGTCAATTGTAGAACCCGTGTAGTAAAGTTCATATTTTCAGGTGAGCTAGTCCTAGACTGGAAGGGTAGTTCAGCTGTGCCTGTAGGTCATTTCATTTCCTACCTTAAGGCCAAAAAGATGATTTCTAAGGGTTGGGTGTACCATCTAGTTAGGGTTAAGGATGCTACGTCCGAGACCCCAACTATCCAGTCAATTCCAGTAGTATGTGAGTATCCAGAAGTGTTCCAGATGATCTACTGAGAATATCTCCCGAGCGGGAGATTGATTTTGGTATTGACCTCCATCCCGATATGTAGCCTATATCTATTCCTCCTTACATAATGGCTCTAGCTGAGCTAAAGGAGTTAAAGGAGCAGTTGAAAGACCTTTTAGACAAGGATTTCATCAGACCTAGCAAATCCTTGTAGGGTGCACCAGTTCTCTTTGTCTGCAAGAAAGATGGTTCTCTTTGTATGTGCATTAATTATCGGCAATTGAATAAGGTCACCATCAAGAATAGGTATCCTTTCCCTAGATTGATGATTTGTTTGATCAGCTTCAGGGTGCTAAGTGCTTTTCGAAGATAGATCTCAGATCCAAATGCCATCATCTCAGGGCTTCGGGAGAGCAATATCCCGAAGATAGCCTTCAAGACTCGATATGGTTACTATGAGTTTGTAGTTATGTCTTTTGGACTACTGAATGCTCCTACAATTTTTATGGATTTGATGAACAGGGTGTTCAAGCCGTACTTGGATACATTCGTAACTATGTTCATAGATGACATCGTTATATTATCTCGGAGCAAGGAGGAGCATGCCGCTCATTTGAGGATGGTGCTACAAATAATCAAGGATTACCAGTTATATGCTAAATTTAGTAAATGCGAGTTTTGGTTGAACCTAGTGGTGGTTTTGGGTTATGTGGTGTCAAGTAAGGGTGTACAAGTAGACTCTCAGAAGATAGAAGCAGTGAAGAATTTTCCTAGACGAGTGAATCCTTCGGATATTAGGGGTTCTTGGGTTTAGCTGGTATTATCAGAGATTTGTCGAGGGGTTTTCATCTATTGCAGCACCATTGACCAAATTAACCCAAAATAAAGTGAAGTTCCAATGGCCGGAGGCTTGTGAGAGGAGCTTCCAAGAGTTGAAGACTCGACTCACCTCAGCACTGGTGTTAACCCTACCTTAGGGTATCGGTGGGTTTGTGATATATTGTGATGCTTCGAGGATCGACCTCGGTTGTGTATTGATTCAGCATGGTAAGGTTATAGCATATGCTTCCAAGCAGCTGAAGGTTCATGAAAAGAATTACCCGACTCATGATCTCAAATTGGCAGCAGTAGCATTTTCCTTGAAGATTTGGAGACACTATTTGTACGAGGTCCATGTAGCTGTGATTACGGACCACAAAAGCCTATAATATGTGTTTACCTGGAAGGATCTAAATCTACGTCAAAGAAGGTGGTTGGAGCTACTCAAGAATTATGATATGAGTGTCCTTTACCATCCAGACAAGGATAATTTGGTAGTAGACTCTCTTAGTAGGCTTTCTATGGAGAGTGTGTCCCATGTAGATGAGGGGAGGAAGGATTTGGTGAAGGATGTGCATCGGCTTGCATGGTTGGGAGTTCATTTGGTTGACTCAATTGATGGTGGCTTCATTGTTCAGAACGGATCAGAATCATCCTTGGTGACTGATGTAAAAGCTAGACAAGAAGAGGATCCTACCTTGGTGAAGTTGAAGGAAGCCATTCAAAATCAGAAGGTAGAGGTCTTCTCCAAAGAGAGAGATGGTGTGCTTCGATATCAAGGTCATTTGGGTGTTTCCAATGTTGATGATTTGAGAGATCGAATGTTGCACGAGGCTCATGGTTTTAGGTATTCCATACATCCAGGTGCCACCAAAATGTACCGTGACCTACGAGAAGTCTATTGGTGGAATGGCATGAAGAGGGACATAGCAAAGTTTGTGGCTAAGTATCCGAATTATCAGCAAGTGAAGGTTGAGCATCAAAGATCGGGAGGTGTGATTCAAGACATCAGTATTCATACTTGGAAGTTGGAGGAGATCAATATGGACTTCATCACAGGGTTGCCTCGCACTCATCGACAGTATGACTCCATTTGGGCGGTTGTGGACAGGTTGACCAAAGAAGCTCATTTCTTACTACTCAAAAATACTGACTCAGCAAGGATTATGCTAAATTATACATTTGAGAGTTAGTTCGGTTTCATGGAGTGACCTTTTCCATCATATCGATAGAGGTACTCAGTTTACCTCCCAGTTTTAGAGATCGTTTCAAAAGGGGCTTGGTACTCAAGTCAAGCTTAGCACAACATTTCACCCGCAAACAAATGGTCAGGTAGAGCAGACTATTTAAACTCTCAAGGACATATTGAGAGCGTGTGTGATTGACTTCAAGAGTAGTTAGGATGACCATTTTCCTCTCATTGAGTTTGCATATAACAACAGCTACCATTCTAGCATTCAGATGGCTCCATTTGAGGCTCTCTATGGGCAGAGATATAGATCGCCTATTGGTTGGTTTGAAGTCGGTGAAGCTATAATGATAGGACCAGATTCAGTCCATGAGGCTATGGAGAAAGTTCAGCTTATAAGGGATAGGTTTAAAATAGCTCAGAGTCGCCAAAAGTCCTATGTGGATGTGAGGAGGAGAGAACTTGAGTTTGAAGTCGATGATTGGGTGTTTATGAAGGTATCTCCCATGAAGAGAGTGATGAGGTTCGAAAATAAAGGGAAACTCAGTCCCCGTTATGTTGGCCCATACTGGATTGTGAAACGGGTTGGCAAGATAGCATTTGAATTGGAGTTGCCCTCAGAATTAGCTTCAGTCCATCCAGTTTTCCATGTAACGCTCTTAAAGAAGTGTTTGGGTGATCCAGCTCTAGTTATTCCGGTGGACAGTGTCGGTGTGAAAGATAGTGTTAGTTATGAAGAGGTTCCGGTAGAGATACTGGATCGTCAAGTTCGCAAGCTAAGAAACAAAGAAGTAGCTTCAATCAAGGTTTTATGGAGGAATCAGCATATTAAGGAAGCTACGTGGGAAGCCGAGGCACACATGATGGCTAAATACCTGCATCTATTCCCTTCCGTCTTAGTTTCAGCTTGAGGTATCAGTTTCCTCCTTAGCACTCTATTCTGTTTCATGTTCAGCTCATGTACCCCAGTTTCTTTCATGTAAATGGATGTATGTGTGATTCAGGAATTCAGTTCAGTCATGTAGTTCATATTGGAGTCAGTCACTCTGTCAGTTTTCAACATGTATGTTCAGTATTTGTGTATGATGATTGCATTTCTTTCCTTTTCAGAATGATTTTCAACATTCGAGGATGAATGTTCCCAAGGGGGAGATATTGTTATACCCTGAAAGCCCTAAGATCAGACCCGGGAGTTGAAACAGAGAAAATAGGAATTTCTGCACCAGGTCACAGGACGAGTCATCAGTGACCCGTCAGGAACCCCATGAGTCATTAAGTGACTCATGGGAAGAGGCTTGAACTTGGTTGAAAATTTGTGAATTTAAGTGACCACGAGCTTGACCACGAGTTATCGTGTGAGCCGTGATTAAGGGTTGGATGAAAGTTGGAAAATTTGGGTAGTGTACCAAACAGATTGGTCACCACGACTCGTTGACTACACCATGACTCGTTAGGTACACCATGATTCGTGGTGTCCCTCATGGTGACTCTCAGAATAATTTCGGTAGTGCAAGTAACGAATGCAGACCACGAGTCGTTGCTAGGGAGGACGAGTCTTCTAGTCCCTCGTTGGGACTGGCAGTCCGTTTTTTCCTGCAAGTTTATTAAGAGCTTTTCTGCAATTCCTAAGTTCTTAAGGCCTAAACTACATCATTTTAAGCTCAGAATGAAGTGTTTCAAGAAGGGTTAAGTCATTCTAAGCTCATCCTAATTCATGCATGCAAGCTTAGAGGTTTGAGAGATGATCAAGGCTAGTACTTCAAAGTTTTTCCTCAATTCTCTTTGGGAAATCAAGGAAGTGTGAAAATCAGATCCCTTCAGGTATGTAAGGCTATGAATGGGTGCAATCGTCCACACCATGCCCAATTCCCTCTAAATTCATGATGTTCTAATTGACGATTCCATGGGATTTTTACCCAATGCATGAATTCCTGAGTTTTAATCATGGGTATGATCTAAGCATATTTTAAATGATGAATTATGATTGATGGGCAGATTTTACAATGTTTTAAATTATAAACTATATTTTCAAGTTTTCTAAATTATGATGCCCATCCATGAATGTTCATGAAAGTTGAGATATATGAGATATGTGTACAAGTATGATGAGATATTTTTGAA